>SZWC01011177.1:47140-54640 GCA_023375785.1 Penium margaritaceum | reverse complement strand
CTAGAATGAGGAGCTCACCTTGACGCTCGAGGTGTGTTTGGTCTCAGTTTTGACAATCCATTTCTCTTTGTGGATGGTCCGCTGATGCTGCATGCCTCTGGCCTGGTGTAGGCTAATCAACTTCTCATCATATCACCCCATCGATCTGATAGATGCAGCAAAGGCTCTCCTCTCCCTGGAATATCGGATAAAGGATCTCTGTCATGGGACACGTTTTGGGACATGCATATTTAACCCTGGCTCCATGTTAAGAGCACTACGTCTTCACATAGGCTAAGCATTTTCCACCAGTTGCTGAATTCTCCCTTCCCTTTGCCCTCCACTCCCATGCCTCACGGCCTCAGGCTCATGCTCCACATTGCCCACGACACGGAGTCAAGTGAGCCTATGTTTTTCTTCACCTTCCAGCTGGAAGGTGAAGAAAAACGGAGTCGGGACCACATCCCGCCGATTCCCAGACATTATGAGCTCATCATGTCAGGGAATCGGCGGGATGTGGTCCTGACTTTTGTCTGATCATCTATTGGTGGTTTACGTCTTCTGTTTTGGGCGAATCTGAGACTGAGCGTCAGCTTTCTGTTTGCCTCACGCTATGTGAGCAGGAATTTAGAGACAGTCAGTTTGCGAAGGGAATAACGGTATTTTGAGTTAGTTTTTTTAACATGGACATGTTTGCAACATTTTTAGGGCTAGTCATGAGCTTTCCAACGCACCAAATAGCGCGTGATTCGGCCAAGCGTAGCCCAAGTTATGCTTGCCGAAGCATAGGTCTCACCCACCACAGAAACGCCTAATGCTTCCATGGTGCGCACACGCAGTAGCGCTTTCCTTCACGTGCGAACCGCCTTTCCCAAGGCGCAGATCTCATTGCACCTGGTGTGGGGATCCCCTGCACTGTTTTCACACACCTCCCCCACTTTTGGGTCGAGTTTGGTGATGGGGTGTGACGAGGTTCGGAACCTGTCCGCGGACCTGAAGTCAGATTTGTGAATGAGTCCCCGAGTGACAAAACGTACTACTGAGTTTCGGACGCCGAGCCAAGATTTTGGCGAAGTCCCTCAGTAACAAACTGCAGTACAGGATCCAGTGGATTATCCACCGGACGCCTCGGCAGACCTTCAGGAGCAAAATCTCCAGATGGTACTGCTGTTACTCGGTCCGGTCGATTATCCACCGGAAATTGAGTAGCAGCCGGCTCCTAGAGCCGCCGCGCACACCCCAACTTTGGAAGGCCATATCTCCCTCGATACTTGTCCGATTCCACTGAAAAAACTTCCAACGGATTTAGCAACTTGTCAAATTTAAGGAGAAATCATCCATTTTAGGATCTGAGCAATCGTCAAGCCGCTAAATCCACCGGAGCGGATTTTCCTCTTTCTGGCGACTCGTCAGCCCCTCCCTGTGCTACGCTTGGGCATGCGGTGGGACAACTTTTCAACACATCATCGCTGGCCTCACCTCCTCACTGGCACAACACATTTAGACATTGCTTGTCCGGTGGATGTTCTTGCCCATAATTCAAGCAAACCGTAAAATGCTCATCTCAGAGCAGCTACCAACGCAAAACCTTCCAGAAGGTGGCTTACTGGAAGGGATATCCTTCCTGGACCATCTTAAAGGGAAAATAGATAAAGGTGTAACTACACATGTTTTGTGTCAATTCATCACCCATGCTCACACCAGCCTTGTCTTCTCGGCCGGGTCTAGTGTGCCGGTGCTAGAGTGTTACGGCGACAACAAACATGCCCTCACTTCAGACACAAAGAGTTGGAATGGCTTTCACTTACTCCTTGTTGAGTTGGCCATTTCATGGCATAGTGGAAGGCATGTGTATTCATCCTGCAGTACCAATGAGGTGAGGTACGTGGCCTTCAGTGTGGCCACAATGGAGGTTGTGTGGCTATGTTGTTTTCTTCATGATCACCACCTCCTTGTTCCCCCCGACCTACTCTATGCCAATAGTAAGAGTGGTCTTGCCAAGGCCAACGGCATTGGTGCACTTCACATGCGTACCAAGCACATGAACATTGAACACCACTATGGACACGGAGTTGTTGAGACGGGCAATGTTGCTCTTCAGTTCGTCCTGACAGAGTTCCGTCTTGTGGAATTCCTCATGAAGACCCTTCACCAGCCTGCGTTTGCCATATAAATGCATTCAATCTCTGTACTCTTCCACCTTCTGGTTGAGATAACATCTACTGCTCCCCTCACTGCCCACCATTGTGTTGGATTATTTGTTTATATTTCCTCCTCATTTTGCCAGGTGCAGGGCCAAGCTCTGTTCATAATGTGTTGGCACCAATTCTATCTACATGATGGACCGTACTGGCATGTTTTAGCCTTTGGATTCCATTCTGTCTTGAACCTATGACTCAAGCTCTCTCCCCGTGTGCTCTCTCCTCCCCAGGACCCTCTTATCTCCCTTCGTCTGCTCTCCTATCATTACCAGTTACTTGTAGGTCGTTATGTTGCACATGTGTGATCCTTCCATTGTCGACTTCCATCACGACATGTGATGTACTACTGTGTGGAACTACCAATGTATGCCGCTGCATCAACAAGTGGCGACGTTGGAGGAGTGCAGTGGCATCTTCCAGTTGTGTTTCTGGAGGAGTGTAATGGTGTACCAAGGGGGGTGATGGAGGGGTGTGGTGATGCACCAAGCTGTGCTGCTCAAGGAGTGGCATTGTATGCCAGGTATATGATCTTGCCATTGTTAACTTTGCGTGCAATGCGTGATCTATCAAGTGGAGTTGCTACTAGATGGGTGTTGTGTTCTGTGGGGTGCTGCAGCTTGGAACACCCAGCCTTTCTTGCTCTGTTGTGTTCAACTAGCAATCATTGTCTCTCTATACTTGCTGTGTGCATGGTTGGTCCATGCATGTTAGGTGACTTATCCTACTGCTCTTGGATTTTGATACTAGTTGTTTTTTAAGTTGATTGAATGTGATACATTTTTTCGTTCAATGAATTCTACATACCATGTAAATAATTGAACTCAAATCTCATGTGAAAGGCTAAGGGTATTCAAACTTTAATGGTGTTTTTCTTCATATAAAACATTGAAATCAAGGTACCATTTGACGCAGATTCAACCATAAAGGACTACCAAAATAATTCAAACCTGAAAAACTCGTCTAATTCATAGATTATATAATTCACAATTTTCCATTCGTTGGAATCCAAGAGCAGTAGGGTATCGTATCTACGTTTGATTTTATATTTGCCATCCCATTTGTTTTAGTGTTTTTCATGTCGGCGGTAGCACTGTCACAATTACGCAAAAATTCGATACCGACAAATCTTTGCGTCTTTGTGAGCCAACACAGCCATTTTTCTGAACCAGCCACACCTGATACGGTGTGGTACGTTCCAGAACTGAAATAACCATTTCTATGCAATGACCTGTGGGTTGAAATGTTTTCCATGTCCCAGCTAGTTTGGGATAGCTTTTGAAAGGAATCTATCCAGTGTGCAGGTTGAAGCAATAGCGTTGTTGATGCAGTGTGCGGGAACCCACACTCATTTCTAGCCGCTGTTGCTAAAGGAGAACAACAGCGGTTTTGCTCCCCTTAGTCTGCTGCACTAGAGTCTAAGTCTGAGAGCTTTGGTTTGTTAGTTTGAAGTGCACGCACCAGAGTTAGTGCCAGAACTGCAGCTGGAAAGAAGCAATGACTGATTAGGAATGAAGAATGAGAAACTAACTGAGACCACTCTCAGTTCTGGCATCACCTGAGCTCTGCGAGACTTGTTACTCAGAAAATCAGCCAACCAGGAAAATCCTAGCATTATCCTAAAGTACAGAATTTCCTCTGTGAGCCCTGCCAGACAACCGACGGCCCCAAACCCAGGTGTTGTCCGTTTTGCCTGAAAACTGGACCATACCTAAGTAACCATGCTGCGAAGGCAGTCGTGTACTCAGAATCAACAAGAAGAATAGCTACATGGAGTTATGGCTGCCCAAACCTGGGCTCCGACTGCACTGCTCCTGAGAGCTATCTATGACCACTGATGACGTGACAGCCAAGGGTTACTGCCGATGGAGCTGGGTGTGTGAGGGTGTTGTGTCAGGAGCTCGAGGAGGAGTAGAACAACATATTCAGCTTCACGGCGACATGTCCACTCTACCGAACAGTGTCCCGACAGCATCAACGTCCATCGAGTCAGTTGCCTGCACGAGCATGTACACCAGAGGAGAAGTCACAGTATGAGCCAGTAAGGTAGTGCACGGACGAAACAACAACACTCTCCCATGATCCAAATGGGTCAGTGTACATGTAGACGTAATGCTCCTCCATGCTCCCCAGCCGAGCACTCAGTCCAAGAGCGAAAGGGGAAGGACCACATGTGCAACGAGGATGGGCGACGGAAACACATGCAATTGGAAGAGTCACAAAGAATGCATTCAAGGTAGCAAGCCAACCACGCTCACAGCCTTCTTGAACGAGTTAGGCTTCAGAACCTTGGTGACGAAGTCAGCCAACTGCTTCACAGTCTCGACTCAGACGATGTGAACGCAACCCTCATGCAACAAGGTACGTACGTAGTGATAATCAACATTGATGTACGTCGTGCGTGCATGGTAGACACCATCGTTTTTTATAATCGTAGCGGGACTGCCAATGTCACATTACAGCGTGATGAACGACACAGGCTGACGCAGCTCACCCGCCAAGCAACGCAGCCACACACTCCACACGCACTAGCACCCAAAGCCACATATTGTGCCTCTGTTGTGCTATGTGCGACACACCCTTGCTTCCTGTTACACCATGACATTGCCATGCCCCTAATGAGCAAGATCCAACCAGTGCGGCTCTTCCCATCTGGGCTCCATGCCCAGTCGCTGTCAGTGTAGTCCATGACCACCACGAACGGCTGACGACGGAATGTGAGGCCTCGTCGTGGGATGGAAACCACATACCACATCACGTGGATAATTGCATCAAGGCGCAGCTAGTGTGGGACCTGTGAGAACCGGACAAGGACATTCACGACAAAGGCGATGTCAGCACATGTGGTGGTGGCAAGAAACATGATGTCTCGATGACACGAAGGAACACCGTGATGTTCACCACTGCACCCAAGGTTCTGGCGTCAGTGGCCTTTAACTTTGCCTACCCATCTGGCGTCATGGGGATGGAGGCACTGGGGACAGTCGTCAGGTGATTGGCAAAGCGGCCGGCTAGTGTCTCAACGTACGCTGAACAATCTACTCACATGATGCCATGCGTGAGATCACGCTCAATCTCCATACCAAGAAACATTTGCGCCGTCACAAGATCCTTCATCTCGTAGGTCGTCTTCAGCAACTCCTTCACCCGTTCCATAGCAACAAGGTCAAGAGGCGCGATGAGTAAGTCGTCCACATAGTTGAGGATCACAATGAAGGGAGTCCAGCGTTGGGTCTGCGGTGCTACGGATCCGTCCTTCAGAATCTGTCCTTCAGAAGGGTATGGCTGATCTCGATGTTCCAGCACTGTGGAGACTACTTGAGGCCATAAAGGGCCTTCAGTGGTCGCCAGAATTGGCCCGTCCCGTCCTCAAACCGAGGGGCTGGACCATGCACAACCCCTCACTGTTGAGAGCACCGTAAAGAAAGGTGTTTCTCACGGCTGGGACATGGAAAACATTGCGACCCACCGGTCATTGCATAGAAATGATTGTTTCAGTTCTGGAGCGTTTCTGTTGCCTTCACGTGCCCAGAGATCCCTCCAGTTCTTGAGGGATCAAGTCCAAGCACGGGTTAGGTGCGGAGTACGCTATCGACAGCATCGAAGTACACATGGCAAAGGCGACGGTGAGGAGGTGGGTGTGCTAGGGGGAAAGAACACTAGTGAAAAACACATGGGTAGTATCGGACGAGGGAGGGGACACAGATGAAGGCAGACGGGTGACGTGCCAGAGGTTGTCATGACAAACAACACGAAACATGACCTGACCAGAAGGGTGGAGGGAGACAGTGCCGATGCCACAGGAGTTTCAGACTTCCATGTTCATGCAGTGAAGAGCAGTAATAGGCAGGAGGCTGAGTTCCAAACAAGGCACATATAGCACATCGGTCACAAAAACGTCACCAGACGGACCACGAAAGCGAACGACGCCAATAACACGGACCGGCAAGATCTGTCCAGACCCCGTCCGGACATTGTGAACATTGCCAAAGGGACCGAGCATAGTGAATGCCTGTCGACAGGATGTCATGTGATGCGTGGCACTGGAGTCAATGATCTAGGTGCCATCAGGTTCCAGACCAAGGTAATATTACAACGAGCGACGAAACATGACACGAGAAGGGTGATGGAGGTTGTAGGCTAAGCAGACAAGACAGACGTAAAATGATCATGCCAGTGATCCAACCACGCGACGTCATCCCAAGCCGGCTCCAAAAACCAACTTGCGGCTTCCTCAAGATCACCTTGGAGGTCGGTCTCTATCTGGCAGTGGAGACCTCTTGGCTAGCAGTCACACAACTCGTACTTCCCTAGGGAGGAGGTGCGATGCCGAGCTGCATGGTGATGAAGTTCAGCAGCTGGCAGATCTGAGCGGTGGAGTCGACGAGCGCCACGGACTGTGGGGTCGCAGATGCAGAAGGAGGACACAAGCTCCACTCTGACCGAGGCTGGGGGTAATACAGTGATTGTTGCGATTCGTACGACTGTAACTGCGGTAGAACATACTGCTCTTGTTGCTGCTAATGGATGAGGGACTGTAGAGGTTGTGGTCGAGCTAAAGAGCCGCATGTGGGGAGGAAGGGAACGTCGTGGAGTGGGTAGTGGTCACAGTGCTGCCAAAGGAGAACAAAGTGCATGTAGTAGCAGCGTAGGTGCCAAGGCGGCACTCACGCTCACGGTGCATGGCGGTGACAATGTGGGCCTCGTCAGTGGGGATGGGACACGTGTACCACCAGTTGGGAAAGGAGCCATCCGGCTCAGCTTCAGGTCCACAGGAGCAATTTCCAGGAAACTACCAAATGCCTGCTTCGATCGTCAATCCGACTTCACCATTGTCTACGGTCCAAGTTTCAGGCCGATCCAACGGTCGGATCGTGATATATGAATTTTCAAAGTTTCCGGGGTCATGGACCGCCGGTGTCTGGGTGACCATGGGCGATGGCTCCATGCCTTAGCCTGAGAAAGGAAAAAAGGCAAGAGGTCCAGGGTCAAGACCCGATGGGAGAAATATCCAAAAAGGTCCTAGATTCTTGGATTGCCTTGTCAGAGTGTGCTGACTAGGAAAAAGGTACCTGTCCTTACTTTTTAGGTGAGGTGAGATCCTTGTGTGCTTGCCATGGACACATGACGATTCTCCATGGGATTGTGGGTTATATGACCACTAGGAGTGTGCCATGAGAGTATTTTCTAGCTCTCTAGGTCGTGTGTGAGTGGTCAGCCTGATTGCTAGGCTGATTTCCTCTCTTGTGTGAGATTATGGACTCTAGTGTGTGAGCCTTAGCCTCCATGGCTAAGTGGTGTGGCTTGTGAGAGGGCTGACTTG
>SZWC01011175.1:24153-41418 GCA_023375785.1 Penium margaritaceum | reverse complement strand
CCTCTCTCTCTCTCTCTCTCTCTCTCTCTCTCTCTCTCTTTCTCTCTATATATATGTAGAAAAAAAATTCCTTCTTTAGTTTTCTCACCGACAATAAAAGCCCCATTTTCATGAAAACCTCGTTCCAGCTATCCCTCCAACTACATTCCAAGTATTAGATTTTATTTTTATGAGGATCAGTCTTTGGCCCCACTGTAAGGAGGCCCAATAGGTTCCCTCCTAATGTATGGGTTGTTTCGGAACCCCCTTCAAGAACCCTCACAAAACCTTCCTGGAAAAGGCACAAACCCTTCGATAGAGGGATTAGTGAAAGTTCACATGGCTATAACAGAATTTTGTCGCTAACGTAGTGCCCCCTCGATTTGACCAAAACAATTAGTTTCCTTCGAGCATTCAAGAAAATGTTTAATTTTTCACTCATGGGCAAATCACTGTTAAAATTGCAACCTTCTTCTTCTAAACATACAGTTCTGAATGGAAAATTGAAGAAGTTTGAGATGGAAACGATGCTCTTCTTCTGCTATCCGTGTGTGGGAATTGTGAAGATGGCACCGTGGTGTCTTGCTAGAGTAAACCAACTGAAGGGGAAGCAGGTCGCCAGCCATGGATGATGCGACCACAGTTGTCACTTGTCGCTTTTCATCCATGGCAGCGATTGCTACCTCTTTGGACCCACATGGCGTGTACATCCTGTCACATGCAAGGAAAATTGGCTGGTTTAGCTAGAATGAAAGAGAAGAATACCACAAAAATACTGAAATACTGAAATACTAAAACACTGAAAAACACCACAAAAATTACATCTCACCTATGGGAACAATGTTGAGTCCGGTGTCGTCAGCATTGACGATGGAGGCCGGGCTCATGCTGCGCATTTGCATGAGGACTGCAAATCACTTGTTCCTACCTTTGTGTTGCTCAGTTGAGTCTTCTAGGGAGCCAATGAGCCACGGTGGTGCCGTATAAAAAATTCCACTTGATTTTGTTATGGACGAGGTCTCTGATCCAAGACCTTGAAAATGTCATTTCCCCACCATTCTTAGGGAGCTCGTGGGGATGGCGCTCCTCTGCGAGGCCAGTGAAAAGACGTCTGAGGTTGGTGGAGTTCAAAACAACACACTACTGCCTCAGCTCCATCATGCGTTTGTGGAAGCGGTTCTCCATCTCTGGATTCCAGTTAAAAAAATTCACTTTGCCTCTATTTCTCTATGAACGAGTTGATATCTCACCTTGCACCTTGACCTGAACAACATGGGTCAGGAACTTTTGAAAACGTGGCAGAAGGTTACAGGATCTCAGCTCATACCAGCTGGCAATCATTGATTTTGCAAGCTGGTCATAAATACAAGTGTTTGCTCCGACCCAGTAAATATTGCGCGAAAGCTTGGGGGCCTGGTAGTGAGCATTGCACCGTGAATGCACGCATATGCCCTTCTTCAAGCCAGTTTACGTAAGAGCCACACTTACACTTGTTGTCCTGGGCTTTTGGCTGAGATGCGGTAGCAGCGGGAGACTCCTCTGGTTGGGTAGTTTGCGAATCATTGCTCTCAGGAAGCCATGCATATGTAGTCTGCAACAAGGTGGGGTGATCTGCTATTTCTGGTATGAGAAATGGTAGATCATGCTTGTTTTTTGGTGGCCGGCCCACTGGTCGTTTGGATGGCAGCTTTGCTGGCTTGGGATACTTGAGCACGTGCGGTGCAAAGGCTTCGTCACGTGACTGGGATGCCTCATCAGGCGTTAGGCGTAACATATTGAAGTTGTAGAGGCGAGCCTGGGTGGTCATTCTGCAATGCAAGGGTGACTGATGAACGAGGGTGACGAGCGTGAGCGAGGGTGACCGAGGGTGACTGATTGATGTGCGAGTGGCGAGATGTGAAATGGTGAGTGGTGACTGATGGAATATGGGCTGGCGATCGGTTCCTTACCAACCGCAGCAATTTGACATTCCGTGCGCAATCCTCCACAGACTTCGCACAGAACGTGGCAGACTGCAAGCATCAGATTGCCGTCTCATGCTTGCATTCCCTTTCTGATGGCGTGCCTTGCTCTCAGGAGGCTATGGACGATGTGCCAACCAACGCCACATCACTTTGAAGACTTGAAGTTCAGGTTTTGGACAACCAAAGTTGCAAGGAAAGTCCAAAGACATGAACATGCAATTCAACCAGAATTTAACACCAAAAGAACTATTTAGACTTGGACAAAAACAGGTCCAAAGTTGAGTGGTCCAAAAATGTAGTTGAATTATGTATTCACAAATTTGTATTTCATTATAGTTGAATGTCATGGGCATTTCGGTACATGCCACGCGACGTCAACACCACAATCAAGTTGGGTTGTTTTCATACCTTCCTTCTTTTCACAAGACATGGATATGGTGTTCTTATGTTTCCAAAGGTTGATATGGCTTTAAATTTGTACCATTCGACAATGTGGCATCTTCATCCATAATCTTGTGGATGTGTTGGTTTTGCAGTCACAGTGACATCGTCACACCACTCACTTGGGATGATGTGATGTTTGTAAGGGAATCCGCAGGATGCAATTCCGACGTTTATCTGATTGTCTCTTGGTGGTTTACGTCTTCTGTTTTGGGCGAATTTAAGACTGAGCATGAGCTTCCTGGTCGCCCCGCGCTATGTGAGCAGGAATTTAGAGACAGTCATTTTGCGAAGGGAATAACGGCATTTTGCTTTAGTTTTTGTACATGGACATGATCACAATGTTTATAGGGCTAGTCATGAGCTTTCCAGTGTACCAAACCGTGCGTGATCCGGCCAGGCGTAGCCCAAGTTACGCTTGCCAAAGCGTAGGTCTCATCCACCACAAAAGCCTGACGCCGCCACACGCCGTGGCACCTTCCTTCACGTGCGAAGCGCCTTTCCCAAGGCGCAGATCCCATTGCACGTGGTGTAGGGGTCCCCTGCACTCACCTCCACGCACTTCCACCTTTCCACACACCTCTCCCACTTTTGGGTTGAGTTTGGTGATGGGGTGTGGCAAGGTTTGAAACCGTTCTGTGGACCTGCAGTAAAAATTTTGACTTAGTCCCCGAGTAACAAAACGTACTACTGAGTTTCGGACGCTGTGCCAGGATTTTGGCTGTCCCTCGGTAACAAACTACAGTACATGATCCGTTGGATTATCCACCGGACGCCTCGGTAGACCTTCTGGAGCAAAATCTCCAGATGGTTCTTTTGTTACTTGGTTCGGTCGGTTATCCATCGAATTCAGAGTCGCAGCCGGCTCCCACAACCCCTGTGCACACCTCAACTTTGTCAATTCAACGACTCATCAACTTTAAAGAGCAAACATCCGTTTTAGGATCCAAGCAATCCTGTAGCCGCCAGATCCGCCACAGCAGATTTTCCTCTTTCTGGCGGCTTGTCAGCGCCTCCCGGCGCCGCGCTTGGGCATGTGGAGGGGCAACGTTTTGTTGAAGATTGCCCCTCTGCATGCCCAAGTGTTGCGCTGGGAGGCGCTGACGAGTCGCCAGAGAGAGGAAATTCCTCGTCGATGAATCTGGAGACTTGATGTCTGCTCGGATCCTAAAATGGAGGATTGCCCTCCAAAGTTGATGAGCCGCTGAATCCAGTAAAAGTTGTTTCACTGGAATCGGACTAGTAACGAGGGAGATATGGGCTTCCAAAGTTGGGGTGTGCGCGGAAGTTCTGGGTGCCGGCCGCGGTTCGACTTCCCGTGAATAAATGACCAGAACGAGTCACAAAATGCCATCTGGGGATTCTGCTCCGGAAGATCTGCCGAGGTGTCCGGTGGATGATCCGCCGGATTTCAGGAGTGCAGTTTGTTACTGAGGGACTTAGCCAAAATCCTAGCTTGGAGTCCGAAACTCAGTATTACAGTCTGTTACTTGAGGAGTTGGTCAAAATTCCGACTGGAGGTCCGCGAACAGGTTTCAACCCACATCAATCCCCATCACCAAACTTGATGATTAACTCATCAAAACAGACCCCAAAGGCGCAAGGGGTGCTGCCACTATGCGTAGGGACATCTACGCCTCCGGAATGACATTTTGATGGGTCCTTGATGTGTGAAGGCGCTTCGGCGGGCGACGTGGATCGCGCCGTCGACTGAGCGGCTGATTTGGGTTGCTGCGCTTCGGCTGACGTAGCGAGAGCTACGGTGATCCCAATTGCGTATGGTTTGATGCATTGGAGAGCTCATGAATAGCCCTACAAATGTTTAGATCATGTCCATGTTCAAAAACTAATGCAAAACTGCATTTTTCTCTTCGCAAAAGTGACTGTATCACATTTGTCTTCAACTGCCAGAAACATAGCGTGGGGCGACCAGAAAGCTCCTGCTTAGACTCACAACCACCCGCATAAAACATAGCCGTGAGTGCAGAAGACCCGTCAGGCCATGTTGGAACTACAGAATGGAGAGTGATAAAGGGTTGTGGGCCCACGGCCCTCACCGGTCTACACATCGCTCACGGCTTTTTGCAGCGGACGGGGCTGTCGTCAGGGACAACTTTGGCGTCAAGCTCTGAGGTCCCGAAGTTGAAGACTGCGCGAATCGCACAAAAAGAAACACAACCCATCTAGAAGTATGCAGGAGGCCCTGCCTACGGGCTACAGAGGTGGCACTTTGAGCTGCACCTTGCACATAAGGGGCTGCTGGAGGTCATGAAGGAAACGGAAGTCCTCGACGAAGCGACGGCGATGAAAGCGCACAAGGAGGCATTGTAAAGAAGAAAACAGAGGCGCTCATGCTGCTGGTGTCCGGGACGGCCGAGTCGCAGTGGGGCTACTTCTAGGGGTGCAAGCCGGCACTCAAAGCTTGGCAAAAACTCTGTTCTATCCATCAATCCAAGTCGCTGGCGAACAAAATCTTCGCAACGAAGTGACTCCTGACGGTGAGAATAGAGGAGGGAGATGATGTCATGACCGCCATGCAGCAGATCGAGTCGCGTGCCTCACAGTGCAATGACGTAGAGTGGAGGATCGACACGCAGCTGCAGGCGATGGCCCTTCCTGACAGTTTGAGCCCTCTCATTACAGTCTTGGGAGGATGTGCAGAGGACAAGCTCACCTATGGCATGGTCGCAGAGTACATCCGCAATGAGGCGTAGCGACGGAGCTGCGGGGAGTCCTTGTCATCCTCATCGGCCCTCGTCACCAAAACGCGTGGTGGCGGAAGCGGGACCAAGGGAGGTGGCGGACATGGCAGCAACAAGAAGGGCGCCAAGAAGGGTGCGTGTCAAAATTGTGGCAAGGAGGGCCACTGGGCCTGTGAGTGTACCGAGGAGGCAAAGGCCAGTGGCAAAGACGACAAAGGCAAGAAGACGCTCCTCAACAACACTCAAAACCACTACCTCAAGAAGGCCAACTGGCGATGCCTTGACTCCGAAGCGGAGGAGCATACCCAGGTGAAGAAGGTTGGGTTCATCAACTACACCAAGTCCAACAAATCCATGGTGGTCGTGAACGACAAGGTTGGCGGCTGGCCACGGAGACGTGGATGTGGAGGTGGTGGTTGGCGAAAAGCGGGTGCAATGCGTCATCAAGGACGTGCAGCACGTACCTGGCTTGGCTAACGTTCTATGTGTCAGGCGCCTGATTGACAAGGGGTACGAGGTGCTCTTCAGGCGAAGAGGGGCAGTCGAGCAGAAGGACGGTGGCGGTGAGCCCGTGCTGGAGGCTAAGCGCAAGGGAGGCCTCTACATCATGGAGACCAAGGTGACCCCCGTGTCGACAGATTCAGCAGACTCGCAAGAATGCACCGTCAACCTTGCCAAAGGAGGGGGAGTTGATCTGGAGCTCTGGCAGTGACGACTAGGGCATTCCTCACTGGCAGTTGTGAAGGAGATGGCAAAGCGCGAGCTGGTACGCGGACTCTTCATCGACTGTGCAGAAGAGGCGACAGATGCAGCAAAGCACAAAAAGTGCGAGCTTTGCATTCTGGGCAAGGCGCGGCACAAACCGTTCAACAAGAACGTGAATCGTGCCTCGAACCTGCTAGAGGTCGTGCACAGCAACGTGTGTGGACCATTCAAGACGGCGTCAAAGAGCGGTATGTTTTACTTCGTCACCTTCAAAGATGACTACAGCAGAAAACTCTACGTGTACTTCATGAAGCGGAAAAGTGAGGTCCTGGACCGGCTGAAGGAGTATGTCGCCGCGGTGGAGAGGTAGACTGACCAGAAGGTCAGAGCGCTACGCAGTGACAACGGCTGAGAGTACATGGGCTGTAGCGGGTGGATGAAGCAGTAGGGCATAAAATGCCAACAAACTACACCGTATTTGACTCAATCAAACGGCGTGGTGGAGCGGGTAAACCAGACGCTGCTGAACATGGTACGGACCATGTTGGTGGATGCGGAATTGCCGCGAAGCCTCTGGGCAAAAGCTGTGCGTACGGCGAGCTACACCATCAACCTCACTCCTACAGCGGTGCTGAAGGGGAAAAGCGTCTAGAAGACGTTGCAGCAGGTTTGGAGCGGGCGCAAGCCAAGTGTGGTACACCTGAAAGTGTTCGGGTACAAGGTGCACGCGGTGGTGCAGGCTGCGCAGAGGCGGGACAGCAAGCCGGAGACGCGGGCAAATTCGTATCTCTTGGCTATGAGAGCGTGCATAAGGCGTACCGGCTCTACAACATGCGCAAGGAGGTGGTAATCCGCAGCCAAGACATTGAGTTTGACGATCAGCAGAGCTACATCAGCAGCAACGACGCGGGCATGGTGGACTCTCCAAAGACAGGGGAGTGGTTCCTGCTCCTTGACTATGAGAAGGAGCTGGCGGACGCCAAAGTTGTGGATGCAACATCAGAGCGCGAAGGTGCACCAGCGGTGGCAGCCAACACGGAGGACTCCGATGACGATCAAACTGATGAGGAGATCCTCCGGAAGGATCCGGTGGATGAGGCACCAAGGGTGCCAAGGCGCTCACTCCTGCCAGAGTGTGCATTGGGCGTCGATGGACAATCCACCGGACGCACCGGTTGTTTGCGCAATGCTTCACCAGTGCGAGAGAGATCCTTGGGGAGCCGTTTGGTTGATGATTCACCAAAGTGTGCTGAGTCCGAGGGATCGTAGCAGAGCGACGATGCACCACCAAAAGTACCGCGCCGCAGCGCAAGGCAGCGAAAAGCGGGGAAGCGCTTTGACGCAAGCACCGGTCAATGAATCGGCATGATGCCGTGCATTCTGGCTGCATCAACGGAGCCAACTATCGTGCAAGAGGCACTTGCACAGCCCGAAGGGTATCAATAGGACGCAGCCATCAAATCGGAGGTGGCGTCCATCACGGAAAATGATATGTGGGAGCTGGTTGCCAGGCTGAAAGATGCCAAGGTCATTGGCTCAAAGTGGGTCTTTGAAGCCAAGTTCACAAAGGAAGGTGTGGTTGACAAATGCAAGGCGCGGCTGATGGCGAAGGGATACGCAAAGCGTAAAGGCAAACACTACGTTGAGACATTCGCTCCCATCGCAAAGTTCACAAGCATCCGGGCGATCCTTGCGGTGGCGGCCACAAAGGACATGGAGCTCCACCAAATGGACGTAAAGACGACCTTCCTGAATGGCATCATAGACAAAGAGATCTACATGGAGTTTCCAGAGGGGGTGAAGGCGCCGGAGGGCAAGGTGTATAAGCTGCGGAAGTCCTTGTACGGGCTTAAACAATCGCCCAAATGCTGGTACCAACAGATGGACAACTTCATGGCACAACTCGGCTTCAAGCGCGGTGAGGCGGATCACGACGTGTACGTGTGGCGAGACAAACGGCTCCATCAGATCGTCGCACTCTATGTGGATGACCTGATTTTGTGCCCCACGGATCTGCCGAGCCTACAGCTGCTGAAAGAGCAGCTGAGCAACAGATTCTAGATATCAGACATGGGGGAGCTGGAGTACTACCTCAAGGTTAGCATAACGCGGAACTGGAGGGCGCGCACGCTTGAGCTGGGACAGGCCAAATACGTAGACGAGGTGCTGAAGCGATACAGCATGGAGGACTACAAACCAGTTGGCAGTCCGGTCTCCACAACCTGTGAACTGAGTGCGGCAATGGTGCTATAAACAAAAAAAGAGCGCGAGGATATGGCAGGGGTGCCCTACCAATCGGCGGTGGGCAGCCTCATGTACGCCATGGTGGCGATTCGACCAGACCTGGCCTACGCGGTGGGCCAAGTGAGCAGGTATGTGGGAAATCGAGGGCCACTACACTGGTAGGCAGTCAAACACATCCTCCGCTACCTGCATGCTACGCGTCACGCGCGCCTCAGGTTCGACGGCAAGGGGCAGGTGGACCCTTTGCGTCTGGTCTGCTACACGGACGCAGACTACGCTGACGATGTGGACAAGCGGAAGTCCACATCCGGCTATGTGTTCTTCCATGCTTGTGCAGTGGTCTCATGCTGTAGCAAAAAGCAAGACCACGTCTCCACCTCCATACTGGAAGCAGAATACATCGCAATGGACGAGGCGGTCTAGGAGGCGGTGTGGCTCCGTAGGTTGCTGGAGGAGTGGGGCGTGCCGCAACAGGAGCCTACGGTGGTACAAGAGGACAACACTGGCTCAATCTCGCTGACAAACAACATAACCTAGCATAAGTGGACAAAGCACATTGACGTGCATTATCACTACGCATGGGACATGGTTGAAGAAGGGCAGGTGGTACTGCAGCACTGCACTACGCACAACATGCTTGCGGATTACTTGACCAAAGCGCAACCTGTCGACCGGCACGCATTGAGCGTGGCCGCACTTGGGATGACCAGCTATGATGGGCTGGAGGGCGCAGCGGAAGATGAGTGAGAGCAAGCACAAGCAGCGGTCATGGCAGGTGCAAGGGGGAGAATGTTGAAGATTGCCCCTCTGCATACCCAAGTGCGGCACTGGGAGGCGCTGACAAGCCGCTAGAGAGAGGAAAGTCCTTGTTGACGGATCTGGTGACTCGATGATTACTTGGATCCTGAAATGGAGGATTGCCCTTGAAAGTTGACGAGTTGAAAAATCCAGTGGAAGTTGTTTCACTGGAATCAAACTAGTAGCGAGGGAGATATGGGCTTCCAAAGTTGGGGTGTGCGCGGCAGTTCTGGGAGCCGGCCGCGGTTCGACTTCCGGTGAATAATTGACCGGAACGAGTCACAAAATGCCATCTGGGGATTTTGCTCCGAAAGATCTGCCGAGGCGTCCGGTGGATGATCCGCCGGATTTCAGGAGTGCAGTTTGTTACTGGGGGACTTAGCCAAAATCCTGGATTGGAGTCCGAAACTCAGTATTACAGTTTGTTACTCGGGGACTTGGTCAAAATTCTGACTGGAGGTCCGCGAACAGGTTTCGACCCACATCAATCCCCATCACCAAACTTGATGATTAACTCATCGAAACAGACCCTAAAGGTGCAAGGGGTACCACCACTACGCGTAGGGACGTCTGCACCTCCGGAATGACGTTTTGATGGGTCCTTGATGTGTGAGGGCGCCTCGGCGGGTGACGTGGTACGTGGCGTCGACTGAGCGGCTGACTTGGGGTGCTGCGCTTCGGCTGACGTAGCGGAAGCTATGATGATCCAAATTGCGCACGTTTTAATGCGTTGGAGAGGTCATGACTAGCCCTACAAATGTTTAAATCATGCGCATGTTCAAAAACTAATGCAAAACTGCGTCATTCTCTTCGCAAAAGTGACTGTCTCATATTTTCTTCAACTGCCAGAAACATAGCGTAGGGCGACCAGAAAGCTCACGCTTAGACTCAGAACCACCCGCAAAAAACATAGCCGTGAGTGCAGTAGACCCGTCAGGCCACGTTGGAACCAAACAATGGTGACTGCCACTTTTCAACATTCTCCCCCTTGCACCTGCCATGCCCGCTGCTCCTGCTTGCTCTCACTCATCTTCCGCTGCTCCCTCCAGCCCATCATAGCTGGTCATCCCAAGCCCAGCCACGCTCATCGCATGCCGGTCTGTGGGTTGCACTTTGGTCGAGCAATCCACAAGCATGTTGTGCATGCTACACTGCTGCAGCACCACCTGCCCCCTCTTCACCATATCCTTTGCGTATTGGTAATGCACATCAATGTGCTTCGTCCTTATGTGCTGCGTCGGGTTGTTGGTCTACGAGATGGAGTCGGTGCTGTCCTCTTGCACTACCGTAGGTTCCTGCTGCAGCATGCCCAGGTCCCCCAGCAACCTACAGAGCCACACTGCCTCCTTGACTACCTCGACCAACGCGATTTACTCTGCTTCCATTATGGAGGTGATGACAGAGTCTTGCTTCCTACTACACCATAAGACCGCTGCACCAGGGAGGAAGAACACGTAGCCAGATGTCGACTTCTGCTTGTCCACATCCCCAGCGTAGTCCGCATCCGTGTAGCAGATCAGACGCAAGGGGTCTTCCCGCCCCTTGCCGTCGAACCTTAGGCCCGCGTGCCGCGTTGCCTGCAGGTAGCGGAGGATGCGCTTGACCGCCTGCCAGTGTAGTGGCCCTAGATTGGCCATGTTCCTGCTCACTTGGCCCACTGCTTAGGCGAGGGCCGGTGGAGTTGCCACCATGGCATACATGAGGCTGCCCACCGCCAATTGGTAGGGCATCCCTGCCATATCCTCCCGCTCTTCTTTTGTTGCAGCGCGATTGCCGCACTCAGTTCACAGGTCGTGGAGACAGGACTGCACATTGGTTTGCTTTCCTCCATGCCGTACTGCTTCAACACCTCGACCACGTATTTGGCCTGCCCCAGCTCAAGTGGGCATGCACTCCAGTTTCGCGTAATGCTTACCCTAAGGTAGAATTTCAGCTCCCCCATGCTCGACATTTGGAACCTGCTGCTCAGATACTCTTTCAACTACTGTAGGCTCGGCAGGTCCGAGGAGCACAAGATCAGATTATCCACGTAGAGTGGGACAATCTGATGGAGCTTCTTACTGTGTTGCACGTACACGCTGTGATCTGCTTCATAGTGCTAGAAGCTGAAGCTGTGCCATGAAGCTGCACATCTGTTGGTACTTGCATCGGGGCGATTGTTTTAACCCCTACAAGGACTTCCGTAGCTTGCATACCTTGACCTTCGAAGTCTTCACCGCATCCGGCACCCCCATGTAGATTTCTTTGTCGATGATGCCATTGAGGAAGGCCATCTTTACGTCCATCTGGTGGAGCTCCATATCCTTCGCGGTTGCCACCGAAAGGATCACCCGGATGCTTGTGAACTTGGCGACGGGGGCGAATGTCTCATCATAATGCTTGCCCTTACAATGTGTGTACACTTTCACCACTAGCCGCACCTTGTACTTGTCCACCACACCTTCTTTTGTGAACTTGGTCTTGAAGACCCATTCTGAGCTGATGACCTTGGCATCGTTCGGCCCGTCAACCAGCTGCCACGTGTTGTTTTCAGCAATGGACGCCAACTATGACTTGATGGCGGCGTCCCAGCGCTTCCCCTCGGGACACACAAGCACACGGTCGTTGGCTTTGTTGATGCAGCCAGCATACAGCGCGTTATGCCGATCCATCAATAGGTGCCTGAGTCAAAACGCTTCCCCACTCTCCGCTGCCTCCCGCTCCGGCGTGGCAGTTTTGGTGGCGTCTTCTCGCTCTGCTACGATCATTCTGACCCTGCCCGCTCCGGTGAATCACCAACCGGATGGCTCCTCGCGGATCTCTCCCGCTATGGTGAATCATCGGCCGGACGGACGGCGCGTCTGGAGGATTTTCTCTGTCGTCCGACGCGAAGTCCGCCGGGAGTTTGCACTTCGGCACCCGCGGTGCCTCCTTTGACGGATGATTCCACTTGATCGCCAGCCCAGTTGCATCAACATCGAAGTTTTCTGCGTTGGCTAATGCACATGCTGCACCGCCATGCTCCGACGCTACATCATCAACCTTTGCATCCGCCGGCCCCTCCTCTTTGTCAAGGAGTTGGAACCACTCCTCCTGTTTTGGAGTATTCCTGACGCTCATGTCGTTGCTACTGCTTCTGAAACTATGCCGCTCGTCAAACTAGATGTCACGGCTGCGGATGATCTCTCGCGTGCGTGGGTCCCAGAGCCTGTACAATTTTTACGCGCTCTCATAGCCGAGGAACAAGCACGGCTTCGCCCGTGGTTCTAGCTTGCTGCTGTGTCATTGCGCCACCTAGACCATCGCGTGTGCCTTGCACCCGAACACCTTCAGGTGCACCACGTTTGGCTTGCGTCCGCTCCAAACGTCCCGCGGCGACTTCCAGCCGCCTTTACCATTCAGCACCGCTGTTGGGATGAGGTTGATGTTGTAGCTTGCTGTACGCACTGACTCCACCCAGAACCCTCGATGTAACCCCGCATCCACAAGCATAGTCCGCACCGTGTTGAGCAACGTCTGGTTTTCTCGTTCCGCCATTCTATAGCAAGTACGACGTAGTGGGTTCCCACTTGATGCCCTGCTGCTTCATCCACCCGCTGCAGCCCACGTACTCTCCGCCATTGTCGTTGTGTAGCGCTCTTACCTTCCGGCGAGTCTGCCTCTCCACCGTTGCGACACACTCCTTCAGTCGGTCTAGGACCTTGCCTTTCCGCTTCATGAAGTACACGTAGATTTTTCTGCTGCACTCGTCAATGAAGGTGACGAAGTATCCCAAGCCGCTGTTTGATGGCGTTTTGAACGGCGCACACACGTCGCTGTGTATGGCCTCCAGCATGTCCTTTGTGTGTGCCTCGTTCTTGTTTAACGGCTTGCGCCGCGACTTGCCCAAAATGTAAAGCTCGCACTTTTTGTGCGCTGCTGCATCTGCTACCGTGCTTGCTGCACTGCCGATGACGAGGTCACGGACCATGTGGCACTTTGCCATCTCCTTAATGGTTACGTGCACTGAGTGCCCCTATTTTTGGTGCTGGAGCTCCAGATCAGCGCTTCCTCCCTTGGCCATGTTGACGACGTGCTCCTGCGAGTCTGGTGGTTTTGATGCCGCATGGACCAATATGGTCTCCACGATGTAGAGACCGCCCTCGCGTTTCGCCTCCAGCACGATCTCACCGTTGCCCTAGATGCACACCGATGTGCTTTTCCTCCGGAAGAGCACCTCATACCCCTTGTCCGTCAAGCGGCTGTCACTCAAAATGTCAGCCAGGCCGGGGACGTGTTGCACATTACGGATTGTGCACAGCTCCTTCTTACCGCCCACCACGACTTCCACCTCCACGTCACCTTGGCCGGCCGCCGGCTCGACTTTGTCGTTCGTGACCACCATTGCCTATGAGGACTTCTCGTAGGTGAAGAAGCCCACCTTCTCGACTTGGGTGTGCTACTCGGCCCCGGAATCCAGGCACCACCTGTTGGCCTTCTTGAGGAAGTGGTTCCTATTGCCGTTGAGGAGCGACCTGCCTTTGCAATTTTTACCACCAGTCTTTGCCTCCTCCGGGCACTCACGGGCCCAATGGCCCTCCTTGCCGTAGTTACAGCACACACCTTTCATGGCGCCCTTCTTTTCGCCGCTTCCTTTGCCCCCGCTTCCGCCACCATGCGTTCTGATGACAAGGGCCGATGATGAAGACAAGGACTCTCCGCAGCTCCGACACTGCGCCTCGTTGTGGATGTATTCTGCGTCCGAGCTTGTCGCCGACGATCCTCCAAGAATGGTGATGAGTGGGGCTCAACTTTCAGGTAGGACCATGAGGAGGGTCATCGCCTCTAGCTGCGTGTCGATCTTCCACCCCACATCATTGCATTGTGAGGCGAGTGACTTGATCTGCTGCATGGCGGAGATGACATCGTCTCCCTCCTCAATTCTCACCGTGAGCAGCCGCTTCATCGCGAAGATTTTGTTTGCAATCGACTTGGATTGGTGGATGGCGCGGAGCTTTTCCCAAGCTTTGGCTGCTAGCTTGCAGCCTTGGAAGTAGCCCCACTACGACTCGGCTATCGCGGACACCAGGAGCATGAACGCCTACATTTACTTCTTCTCGAAGGCCTGCTTCTTTGCGTCCATAGCAGTCGCCTCTGCAAGCACCTCCTTTCCCAACATGATGTCCAGCAGTCCCTTATGCGCGAGGTGTGGCTCAAAGTGCCACATCCATAGCCCAAAGCCTGGGCCGTCCGCATACTTCTGGATGGGCTGCATCTCCTTCTGCGCCATTTGCGCAGCTTCTACTCCGACGGGTTCTCAGAACTTCATGGCGACGTCTAAGGTGACGATCCCGTGCGCTACAGAAGACGTGAACGTTGAGACGATCAAACTTGTGGGCCCATAACCCTTTGTCAGGGAATCCGCAAGCTGCAGTCATGACGTCTTTCTGATCGTCTCTTGGTGGTTCACGTCTTGTGTTTTGGGCAAATCTGAGACTGAGCTTGAGCTTTTTGGTCACCCCACGCTATGCGAGCAGGAATTTCGAGACAGTCAGTTTGCGAAGGGAACAACGGAATTTTGCGTTGGTTTTCGTACATGGACATGATTACAACATTTATAGGGCCAGTCATGTGCGTTCCAACGCACCAAACGGTGTGTGATTTGGCCAAGCGTAGCCCAAGTTACGCCCACCGAAACGCAGGTCTCACCACCACAGAAGCCTGACGCCGCCACACACTGTGGCGCCTTCCTTCACGTGCAAAGCGCCTTTCCCAAGGCGCAGATCCCATTGCACGTAGTGCAGGGGTCCCCTGCACTTTTTCCACTCACCTCCCCCAATTTTGAGTCGAGTTTGGTGATGAGGTGTGACGAGGTTTGAAAACTGTCCGTGGACCTGCAGTTTTGACCAAGTCTCCGAGTAACAAAACATACTACTGAGTTTCAGACGCCGCGCCAGGATTTTTGGCGAAGTCCCTAAGTAACAAACTGCAGTACAGGATCCTGTGGATTATCCACTGGACGCCTTGGCAGACCTTCTGGAGCAAAATCACCAGATGGTGATTTTGCTACTCGGTCCGGTCGATTATGCACCGGATTTTGAGTCGCAGCCAGCTCCCAGAGCTGTTGTACACACCCCGACTTTGGAAGGCCATATCACCCTCGATACTTGTCCGATTACGGTGAAACAACTTCCACCGGATTCAAAGACTCCTCAAATTTATGGGGCAATCATTTTTTCTAGGATCCAAGTAATCCTCTAGCCTCCAGATCCATTGGAGCGGATTTTCCTTTTTCTGACGGCTTGTCAGCGCCTCCCGACGGCGCGCTTGGGCATGCGGAGGGGCAAGTTTTCAGCAATGTTTGATGGCTAATTTGATATCTGCATCCTTAGCTAGCGTGTTATCATGTGCTCAGTATAATCGTCTTTGTGAACACCTCCCGGGAACCTTTTTCTTGGTGGTGTTATCCTTGCTTTCAATGACGCATGTATGCAAAGATTAAATTTCCATACCTGTTGCTTCTTCTGGTTTACCATGTGGACAGCCAAGAAGCTCGTATCACTGACTGGTTCTAGCTAGCTATTGTTTGGAAGCTTGCAGCTAGGTTGTTCCATTTTCACTAGGAGGTTAGATGTGCACTTCCACAAGTTCTAGTGGGCGTGAATGTATCCCCGAACTCATATTACTTGTTCTTTATAACATTGTTCTTAACTTTTGCTCCTTCAAGTATACCTTTGTCCTCTATCTTCTGTGACAAGAGTTTTCTATCACGTCTGCATTCCTCATAGTGCATACTCTCTCATTATGCTAGTAAAGGGGGTACTTTCATTCCCTCATTACATCAAAGCAATGGAGAGACTTGACCAATTTTTTGTGGTGTGAGTCATCAATGGCTGTTTGTAGCTTACTATGACCACTATACCATGTACGTGGTCATGTAGATCCTTGATGCAGACCCAACCCGTGTCAAAATACCCAGGAGTGGTGGCCCCACCCACCAGCAAATGCAGGACAGCTGCCATGATGTCCCGGGTGCTTGCTAGGGTGCTTTATGGTTTTTCCAAAGTCTTTAAAGTTTTCTTAGCAGATTGGCTCTTGAGCCTGATTTTTAGCCTCTTTGTTATGTGTTCACCAATCAATGGCAGATGTGTGCTTATGACCAGTTGTATTGTCCGTCTTGAGATTTTGCATCTTTAAGTTTAGATGGTGTTGCAGTTGGATTTTGCATCTCTAAGTTTTGGCCAAAACAATGGTTTTTGGCCAGTTTCAAAGCAAACTGTCACTGTCGCATTTGTCACATACGTCACCTGCAATGCACCGCTGTATGGATGTATGCTATGTGCTTTTCAGGTGTCATTTCTCTGTCAATTACTGAGCTATTTGAGCTTATGATTCTATTGGATGCTGCAGTTTTCACAAGTGACAACTATACAGTTCCTGTGATCGGTTGTAGTGAGAGGGCCGTATGGCCCTCCCATCTTGTGATAGGGAGGGGGTGGCTGCGAGCCACCCCTAGCTATTGCGAGGGTTGGCTGGTGGCCAGCCACCCGCTGGCTACCGGCCGGCCAGCAGCTGGCCGGCTGGGTGGCCGGCCACCGATCAAATGACCGGCCGGCCGTCCGCCGGCGAGTCACCAGCCGCCGATCCTGCTGGTGGCTCGTTTGACGGGCATGAAGTCGTGAGGCCTCGAGGTTCGAGGCCTGTGGCTTCATACCCTCGCCCTTGCCTGCCCCCCTCAGTTGCAAGAGCAAGCGAGGACGAGGGATAGGGAGAGAGAGAGAGTGAGGGGCGTATGAGAGAAGTCAGCGTGAAATCGCTGAACGTGCTGTGATTTTGGTTAGGTTAAACTATGAGTTTTGAAACAAAAAAAAATCGTTCAAACTCACGAAGTAATACCCCCCTTTGTTTGGGACCCAAAATGAGGGGGCGAGGTAAAACAGAAATGGGCCTCTAGCGACTCAAAATATTCAAGTCTCCCTACACGGGTCGTTGATGACGATTGCCCCCAAGAGTGACGCAATGGGAAAAACCCCTTCAGTGAGCTCTGGACACCATTATGCAAACTCCGACAATAAACTAATTGAGGAACTAGAGACACAACCATTACAGTAGGTTTTCAGAGTAGGACGACCCTTACAACCAAGTGTGCAACGGTTCCGCACGCTAAAAGATACATAAAATGTTGTAAGCAACTACAGCAACAACAGAAACGCCAGAGAGGGATACGGGCTTAAAATTTAGCTGTTTTAAACATCGTAAACTGAGTTGGAAAGCTATTGATCAGCTCTTTTTTTTTTTGCGATCTCCCTTAAGCTTCTTCCACTCTCTGTGGGCCTAGGTGGATTTTTCTTGGACGGGGTGGGGAGTGCCCATCCCCAAACCATCGACCTTTTCCCTCTTCTCAAGGCTCCCAACTTCCTCCTCCATCCAGAAATGGAACAACGCTTCTTTCCGAGGCTTGGGGCTCTCACGGA
>SZWC01011175.1:16653-19153 GCA_023375785.1 Penium margaritaceum | reverse complement strand
GATGGTGGCGTCCCACTGCTCCCCCTCAGGCCGCGCAAGTGCCTCTTGCACGGTCGTTGGTACCGTTGATGCAGCCAGCATGTACCGCGTCATGCAGATCCATTGACCGGTGCTTGCGTCGAAACACTTCCCCGCTCTCCGCTGCCTCCCACTGCGGCGCGGCAGTCTTGGCGGTGTTTCGTCGCTCTACTGCGATCCTTCCAACTCAGCCCGCTCCGGTGAATCATCGACCGGACGGCTCCCCGAGGATTCCTCCCGCTCCGGTGAACCATCAACCGGACGGGCGGCGCGTCTGGAAGATTTTTCTCTGACGCCCTACGCAAACTTCGCCAGGAGTGTGCGCTTCGACACCTGCGGTGCCTCCTTTGACGGATCATTCCGCCAGATCTCCAGCCCAGCTACATCGTTGTCGGAGTCCTCCACGTCGGCTGCTGTGCCTGCTACACAGTCGCGCTCCGATGCTGCATCCTCGACCTCCGCGTCCAACGGCTCCTCCTCGTAGTCAAGGAGCTGGAACCACTCCCTGTGTTTTGGAGTGTTCCCGACGCTCATTTCGTTGCTGCTACTGCTGAAGCTCTGCTGCTCGTGGAACTCAATGTCATGGCTTCGTATGATCTCTTGCGTGCGCGGGTCCTGGAGCCGGTACGCCTTTTGCACACTCTTGTAGCTGAGGAACAAGCACGGTTTTTGTTGGCCTGAGGGTGAGTGTGCACCCTGGAGGGTCCCTAGCAGTGGCTGGTTCACACCACCAACTGGTTTTGGAGAGACTGAAACTATGGAGGCAACTGGTTCCAAGGATGGCAAAATCTGGTCAGAGAGTGAGGCAATAGTTTTGTCCTTAATTGGATGGGAATTAACACTTTATCAAGGCTCACAAGCAGTGGAATTTTATAGCCACTGATCTAAGCTTTCCAGAACACCAAAGCATGCCAGATTTGGAGCTTCCTAGCAGATTCTATGGCTTCTAGAGTGCTCCTTGGTAGGCTGTCCTTTTCCCACCTNGAACTCTAGAGGTTGAGCTAGCTTCCTGGCATCTATTTTCCACCTCCCTTGAGGCAGGGCAGAATTTCATCTTGTGGGACTTGAACCCGGGCCCCTGCCTCTAGAGGTGGACACCATTAACCACTAAGCCACTAAGGCTTGTCTTTTTGGTGTTCCTTTTTGGAGTCACTCCTGCCATGGTGAGGAGCATCACTCCAACAATCTCCCCCTTGCGCATCACCCATGGCAGTTGTCCATGCTCAACCTGTAAGTGAAGAGCCTTTTTCCTCATGGGAGGCGAGCCCATACTTTATTGCTCCCTCCCACTCAGCCCCATCCTTCTTGTGCAGTGCCTCCTTGCGGCTCCTCTTGCGCGAACCCAGTCCAAATGCCCTTGTCGGCATCATATCTTTTTGTCCTTCTTCGCACACGGCTGCTCGTGCGGGGCTCTTGAGGCGGTTGTTGTTGTTTCTGTCCCCTTTCGGTGCCATCCTCTCCAAGCGCCTGATCCCCCTCTCTTGGAGACCTTGGAGACATCGATCGACTCCCCGCCTCCACGTCCGTCTCCGGTGCTTCAGATTCTTCGTCCGAACTGGCCGGAACATATTCTGCCGGTTGCACATCCCTCGGGCGATCCTCTCCGGCTGGTGCTGCTGCGAGGAAGTCACCCTCATTCACGTCCTCTGGCGTCTCCCCCTCAAGGAGTGGCATCCACTCCCCCCTCTTGGAGAGACCTGCCTCCTTGTCTGTCCAACGGCTTTTCTCGTCGAATGTTACGTCGCGACTCCGCATAATCTGCTGCCTCCTTGGGTCAAAGAGCCGATACGCCTTGCTTCCGCTCTCATATCCAAGGAAAATACATCGTTTGGTACGCGGGTCCAGCTTGCTCCGTCCCTCACGTGCCTGCACCATTGCATGTGCAACACAACCAAACGTGCGGAGGTGACCCACCGCCGGCTTCCTCCCGCTCCACACTTCTTGTGGCGTCTTCCACGCATTGCTCTCCTTGTCCTTCAGCGGCTTGGTCGGCATGAGATTCATGATGTACGCTGCTGTCCTTGCCGCCTCCGCCCAATACCGTTGTGTAAGGCCAGCGTCGCTCAACATGGATCGCACCATGTTAAGGATTGTGCGATTCGCTCTCTCTGCGACGCCATTCTGTTGTGGGGAGTGTGGAGTTGTTTTCTGCCACTCAATCCCCTTGCTCTTCATCCACCCAAGGCACCCCGCATATTCACCGCCGTTGTCACTCCGGAACGCCTTCACCTTCAACTCTGTTTGCCGCTCCACATCAGCCACAAACTCTTGCATGCACGCAAGGACCTCACTCTTCCGCTTCATTGGGTAGAGGTAGAGTTTCCGGCTGTGGTCATCGATGAAGGTGAGGAAGTAGCGAGCTCCGCCGATGGAGCTCTCAAGCGGTCCACACACATCTGTGTGTACCACGGCCAGTTTTGCCGATGCACGCGTCCCCTTGGCGACAAACGGCTGCCGAGTTGATTTGCCAATGATGCATGGC
>SZWC01011175.1:0-12635 GCA_023375785.1 Penium margaritaceum | reverse complement strand
TTCCACCTCCACGTCGCCTTGGCCGGCCGCCGGCTCGACTTTGTCATTCGCGACCACCATTGACTTGGAGGACTTCTCGTAGGTGACGAACCCCACCTTCTCGACTTGGGTGTTCTCCTCGGCCCCGGAATCCAGGCACTGCCTGTCGGCCTTCTTGAGGAAGTGGTTCCTGTTGCCGTTGAGAAGCGACCTTCCCTTACTGTTTTGGCAGCCGGTCTTCGCCTCCTCCAGGCACTCACGGGCCCAATGGCCCTCCTTGCCGCAGTTGCGGCACACACCTTTCTTGGCACCATTCTTGCCGCCGCCCTTTCCGCCACTTCCTCGGCCGCCACTTCCGCCACCACGCCTTTTGGTGACCTGGGGCGATGAGGAAGATGAGGACTCCCCGCAACTCTGGCGCTGCGCCTCGTTGCGGATGTACTCTACAACCGTGCCATACGTGAGCTTGTCCTCCGACCATCCTCAAAGGACGGTGATAAGTGGTGATTACTGTCAGGTAGGGCCATGAGGAGGGCCATCGCCTGCAGCTGCGTGTCGATCTTCCACCCCACGTCATTGCATTGTGAGGCAAGCGACTCGATCTGTTGCATGGAGGAGATGACATCATCTCCCTCCTCGATTCTTACCGTGAGGAGCCGCTTCAATGCGAAGATTTTATTCGCGAGCGACTTGGATTGGTGGATGGCACAGAGCTTTTGCCAAGCTTCGGCTGTTAGCTTGCAGCCTTGGAAGTAGCCCCATTGCGATTCGGCCGTCCCAGACACCAGGAGCATGAGCGCCTCCGTGTTCTTCTTTTCAAAGGCCTGCTTCTCCGCATCCTTATCAGTCGCCTCTGTGAGCACCTCCTTTCCTAACATGATATCCAGAAGCCCCTTATGTGAGAGGTGTAGCTCAAACTGCCACCTCCATAGCCCGAAGCCCGAGCCGCCCGCATACTTCTAAATGGGCTGCATCTCCTTCTGTGCCATGTGCGCAGCTGCTATTCCGACAAGTTCTCAGAACTTCACGGCGACGTCCGAGATGACGATCCCGTGCGCTGCGGAAGACGTGAACAATTGAGGCTATCAGATCCGTGGGCCCATAACCCTTTGTCAGGATGCGATCCGGGTGGATGCGGTCCCGACGTTGGTCTGATAGACTCTATTGGTTCACGTCTACTGTTTTGGGCGAATCTGAGACGTAGCGTGAGCTTTCTGGTCGCCTCACGCTATGTGAACAGGAATTTAGAGACAGTCAGTTTTTTGAAGGGAATAACGTCGTTTTGCGTTAGGTTTTTAACATAGACATGATCACAAAATTTATAGGGCTAGTGATGAGCTTTCCAATGCACTAAACCGCGCGTGATTCGGCCCAGTATAGGCCACGTCATGCTTGCCGAAAGGCAGGTCTCACCCACCACAGAAACGCCCAACGCTTCCATGGTGCGCACACGCCGTGGCGCCTTCCTTCACATGCAAAGCGCCTTTACCAAGGTGCAGGTCCTCTTGCACATGGTGTAGGGGTCTCTGTACTGTTTCCACGCACCCTACCCATTTTTGGATCGAGTTTGGTGATGGGGTGTGACGAGGTTCAAAGCCTGTCCGCGGATGTGCAGTCAGAATTTGACCAAGTCCCCAAGCAACAAAACGTTCTACTGAGTTTCGGACGCCGAGTCATGATTTTGGCTAAGTCCCTTAGTAACAACCTGCACTACGGGATCCGGTGGATGATCCACCTGATCAGGTGGATCATCCACCGGACGCCTCGGCAGGCCTATCGGAGCAATCTCCCCAGATGGTGTTTTTGTTACTCGATCCGGTCAATTGTCGACCGGATTTCGAGTCGCAGCCGGCTCCCAGAGTCGCTGCGCACACCCCAACTTTGGAAGGCCATATCTCCCTAGATACTTGTCTGATTCTGGTGAAACAACTGCCACTGGATTCAGCGACTTGTCCAGTTTACGGGGCAATGATTCATTCTAGGATTCAAGCAATTTTGGAGTCCCCAGATCCGTCGGCGCGGAGTTTTCATTTTCTGGCGGCTCGTCGGCGCCTCCCGGCGCCGCACTTGGGCATGCGGAGGGGCAGCTTTTCAACACCTCAGTGGGCCAGCATGCATGAGTGTGAGGTTGTAAGATTGAGGATGTGCATGTGAGGGTGATATTTTGGGAGTGAGTACATAAGTGACTGTGAGTGCCACAATGTTAAAGTGTGATATGTATAGAATGATACAGAGAGAGATAGGTAGAGATAGAGGGAGGGATATATATATATAGATATAGATAGAGGGTGTGAGAGTGAGAGTGTGATAGTGTGAGCAAGTGAGTGAAAGAGTGAGAAAGTGAGGGGCTGAGTAAGTGAGTGAGTGAGTGAGTGAGTGTGTGAGTGAGTGAGTGAGTGAGTGAGTGAGTGAGTGAGTGAGTGAGTGAGCGAGTGAGTGAGTGTGGAAGTGAGAGAGCGAGTGAGTGAGTGAGTGAGTGAATGAGTGAGTGATTGAGTGAGCAAGTATAATCTCAAAAAATTAATGTAACACGATACATACGCGGCAAGACAAGGCCAGATCATGAAAATGGTTCCAGGCGGAGATCACTAGTCATGCCAAATATGT
The DNA here is from genome assembly GCA_023375785.1 of Penium margaritaceum. NCBI lineage: Eukaryota > Viridiplantae > Streptophyta > Zygnematophyceae > Desmidiales > Peniaceae > Penium > Penium margaritaceum. The sequence continues at coordinate 10,049 of SZWC01011175.1, read as the reverse complement.
GGAAGGACTACATCTACATGGGGTATAATCTAGAAAAATGAACTTAGTATGGTACATACGGGCCAAGACAAGGTATGCCGGACCATGAAAGTGGTTCGAGGCTAAAACCACGAGTCATCCCAAATATGAGGAAGGGATACAACCACATAAGTGAGTGAGTGGGTGAGTCACTTCCTGGATAACTGGTTGGGTGGGTGAACTTCCTCACGCATGAAGAACACACATACATATGCATGCAGGCACACATGCATGCATGAAAGTATCCACACACGCACACCCCCATGTTAAAATTTGTCCCTGTGCATACCTGAGTGTGGCACAGGGAGGTGCCGGCAAACTACTGAAGAGATAAAGGTCCTCTTACTTTGATTTAGCGACTTGATGAAAACTCCAAAACCGGACTGGAGATTTCCCTAGATATTGAAGAGTCTTTGAACCCGGTATAACTTGAATCACAGGATTTGGACAAGTAACGAGGGAGCAATGAGCTGTCAAAGTTGGGGTGTGCACACCAGCCTGGAGAGCTAGCTGCGATTTGAATTCTAGTGGAAAATCCACCGGATGTGAGTGATGAAAGTTCATCCGGTCACTGTTACGGATGATTTCTTGCATGTACAGGTCCCAGAGCTGATGCACTTTATGCGTGCTCTTGTAGCCAAAGCACAAGCATGGCTGCACCCGTGGTTCCAGCTTGCTGTCTTGCCGCTGCACCGCTTGCACCATCGCGTGTGCCTTGTACCCGACCACCTTCAGGTGTGCCACGTTTGATTTGCGCCTGCTCCAAACCTCCTGTAACGACTTCCATCAGCCCTTAACCTTCAGCGTTCCTATTGGGGTGATGTTAATGGTGTAGCTTACTCTATGCACAGCCTCCGCCTAGAAACCTCGCGGTAGCACCGTATCCACAAACATGGTTCGCTTAATGTTTAGCAATGTTTGGTTTGCCCTTTCCGCCACTTCGTTGGACTGTGGGGAGTATGGCATTGTGGACTCCAACTTAATTCCCCGCTACTTCATCCACCCTCTGCAACCCATGTTCTCCCCAGTGATGTCGTTGCTTAGCGCTCTCAACTTCCGGCCAGTTTGCCTCTCCACTAGTACGACCTAGTCAGCCTGTCCAGGACATTGCCTTTCCATTTCATGAAGTACACAAAGAGCTTCGTGCTGCAGATATTAATGAAGTACATCAAGCCACCATTTGAAGGAATTTTGAATGGTCATATCATTCAAAACGCGTCACTTTGCAAGACCTCAAGCAGGTCCTCCGTGCAAGACTCATTCTCGTTGACCGGCATGCGCTGCGCCTTGTCCAAAATGCAAGGCTCACACCTTTTGTGCACCATTGCATCTGCTGCCGCATCTAGTGCACCGTCGATGATGAGGCCATGCAATTTTTAACGCTTCACCATCTCCTAAGCAGTTGTGGGCTATGAATTCCCCAGCCATCAGTGCGAGAGCTCAAGATTAGAGCTTCCTCCCCTGACCATGTTGATGACATTCTCCTTTGAGTCTGTCGTGTTTGATGCCGTGGGGATCACCTTTGTCTCCATGATGTAGAGATTGCCCTCACGCTTTGCCTCCAGCACAATCTCCCCCAGCCGTCATTGCACACCACTGTGTCTATTCTGTGGAAGCCCACTTCATACCCCTTATCTTTCAAGCGGCTGGAATTTTGAATGTCAGCTAGGCTGGGAACGTCCTACATGTCACAAATTGCATGCAACAATCACTTACCGCCCACCACCACTTCCATCTCTACGTCATCTTGGCCGACCATCGGCTCGATTTTGTTGTTTTCAAGTAGCATTGACTTGGCGGATTATTTGTAGTTGATGAGCCCCACCTTCTTGATCCATGTGTGCTCCTCGGCCCCAAAATCCAGGCACCGCCTGTTGGCCTTCCTGAGATAAATGGTTGTTTTTGACGTGAAGGAGTGACTGGCTTTTGGTGTTCTTGCCTCCGGCCTTCGACTCCTTTGGGCACTCACGGGCCCAATTCCCCTCCTTGCCACAGTTGTGGCACACACCTTTCCTGGTGCCCTTCTTGCTGATTCCCTTTTTTTCTCCTCCTTTTCCCACTCTTCCGCCACCACATGTTTTGGTGACAAGAGCTCATGAGGAAGAAGCGACCTCCCCGCAACTCTATCCATGCACCTCATTACAGATTTACTTTCCGACCATGTCATAAGTGAGCTTGTCCTTTGATCACCCTTCCAAAACAATGATGACTGAACCCCAACTGTTAGAAAGGGCCATGAGGAGGGCCATTGCCTGCAACTGCGTGTCAATCTTCCATCCCAAATCATTGTGTTGTGAGGCAAGTAACTTGATCTGCTGCATGGCGGCAATCATATCATCTCTCTCAGCGATTCTCACCATGAAGAGCCGCTTCATAGCAAAGTTTTTTTTTGTGAGAGACTTGGACTGGTGGATGGCACAGAGTTTTCTCCAAGCTTCGGCTGCCAGCTTGCAGCCTTGAAAGTAGCTCCACTGCGATTTTGCTGTCCAAGATACAAGAAGCATATGCGGCTCCGTGTTTTTCTTTGCAAAGACTTGCTTCTCTTCATCCTTAACCGTTGCCTCGACGAGCACTTCCCAACATGGCCTCCAACAGCCCATTATGCGCAAGGTGAAGCTCAAACTGCCACCTTCATAGCCAAAGTCAAGGGCCACTGACTTGTAGACGGGCTGCGTCTTGTGTTTTCCCCTTGCGCAGCCTCTACTCCGACTTGTTCTCAGACTTCACGGTGATTTTGTCCATGATTAAAATCCTGTTTGTTGTGGAAGGCGTGAACATCTTAGAGATGTTCAGGATTGTGGGTCCATAAACCTTTGTCAGAAAATGTGTGGTCTGATGTGTCTGGCCTTCTTGTGGTTCACTTCTTCATTTTGGACAAATTTGAGACTGAGCGTGAGTTTTCTGGCTGCCTCAGGCTATGTGAGTAGGAAGTTAGCAACAGTCCCTTTTGCAAAGGGAATTGCGTAATCTTGCGTTAGTCTTTTAACATAAAAATCATCTGATGAGGTATACGGCTATTCATGAGATTTTTAACGCACAAAACCACGCACAATTCAGTCGAGCGTAGCCCAACTTACGCTTGTCAAAGTGCAGGTCACACCCACCATAGAAACTGTCAGAAAATGACCCTTCGGGTGGAGGCAGTTCCGATGTGCCCCGGCCGGGTCTGCACTTGGTATCCACGGCTTTCTCTGTTTGGGCGTAAGTTCTGAGTCTAAGCGTGATCTTTGTGGTCGCCTCACGCTATGAATCTGGGAGTAGAAGATGGTTGTGAAACAGTCACTTTTGAGAAAGGAATAACACAGTTTTGCATTAGTTTTCTAACATGGACATAATCTGAACATCTGTAGGGCTAGTCATGAGCTCTCCAATGTACTAAATGGTGTGCTATTCACATCACTTTAGCTCCCGCTATGTCAGCCGAAGTGCAGCACACCAAACCAGCCGCTCAGTTGGCGGCGTGCACCACGTCGCCCTCCGAGGTGCCCTCACACATCAATGACCTATCAAAATGCCATTCTGGAGGCGCAGATGTCCCTACGCGTAGTGGCGGTGCCCCATCGCACCTTTTGAGTCTGTTCTGATGAGTTAATCATCGTGTTTGGTGATGGGGATTGATGTGGTTCGAAACCTGTTCGCTGACATGCAGTCGGAATGTTGACGATGTCTCCGAGTAACAAACTGTACTACTGAGTTTTGGGCTCCGAGCCACGATTTTGGCTAAGTCCCTCAGTAATAAACTGCACTACTGAAATCCCGCAAATCATCCACCGGACGCCTCGGCAGCCTTCCGGAGCAAAATTCCCACATGGAATTTCCTTAGTCATTCCGACCGATTATTAACCAGCAGTCGAACCGTGGCCAGCTCCCAGAGCTGCCGCGCACACCCCAACTTTGGAAGCCCATATCTCCCTCCTTACTTGTCCGATTCCAGTGAAACAACTTCCACCAGATTCAACGACTCGTCAACTTTTAGATGCAGTCCTCCATTTTAAGATTCAAGCAGTTCTCAAGTCGCCAGAACCAACTACGAGGAATTTCCTCTCTTTGAGGGTTCGTCGGCGCCTCTCGGCACAACACTTGGGCATGGGGGCAAATATTCAACATTCCCCCCCTTGCACCTGCCATGCCTGCTGCTCTTGCTTTCTCTCACTCATCTTCCGCTGCGCCTTCCAGCCCATCGTAGCTGGTCATCGAAATCCCGTCCATGCTCATCCCATGCCATTCCACGGGTTGCGCCTTGGTCAAGCAATCCGCACGCATGTTGTACGTGCTGCAGTGCTACAACACCACCTGCCCCTTTTCAACTATGTCCTGTGCAAAGTGATAATGCATGTTAATGTGCTTTGTCCTCCTATGCTACGTCGGGTTGTTGGTCAGCAAGATTGAGCCGGTGTTGTCCTCTTTCACCACCGTAGGCTCCTGCTACGGCACGTTCAGGTTCCCCCAGAAACCTGCGGACCTACACCGCCTCCTTGACCGTCTCGACCAGCGCAAGATGGTCAAGGTACTCTGCTTCCACTATGGAGGTGGTGACGGAATATTGCTTTTTGCTACACCACAAGAGCGTTGCACTAGCGAGAAAGAACATGAAGCCGTATGTGGACTATTGCTTGTCTACATCACCAGTGTAGTCTGCATCCGTATAGTAGAGGAGAAGTAAGGGGTCCTCCCGCCCCTTGCCGTCGAACCTCAGGCATGCGTGCCGTGTTGCCTATAGGTAGAGGAGGATGCGCTTGACTGCCTGCCAATGTAATGGCCTTGGATCAGCCACGTACCTGCTCACTTGGCCTATTGCGTAGACAGGTCTGGTCGAGCTGCCACCATGGCGTACATGAGGCTGCCCAACGCTGATTGGTAGGGCACCTCTGCCATATCCTCTCGCTCTTCTTTTGTTTTCGGCGTCGTTGCCACAATTAGTTCACCGGTCGTGGAGAATTGAATGCCAACTGGTTTGCAGTCCTCCATGCTGTACCGCTTCAGCACCTTGGCTACATGTTTGGCCTGCCCCAGCTGAAGCGTGCCCGCCCTCTGGTTCCAAGTGATGCTAACCCTGAGGTAGTACTCCAACTCCCCCATTTCCGACATCTGGAATCTGCTGCTTAGCTGCTCTTTCAGCCGCAGCAGGCGCGGTAGATCTGTCAAGGAAAAAATCAGGTCATCCACGTATTGTGTGATGATCTGATGGAGTTGCTTGTTGCATCGCACGTACATGTTATGATTTGACTCAGAACGCTCGAAGCCGAATTGTGTCATGAATTTTTCCATCGGTTGGTACCAGCATCTAGGCGATTTTTTAGCACGTACAAGGACTTCCGTATCTTACACACCTTGCCCTACAACACCTCCACCCCCTCTGGCACTTCCATGTAGATCTCTTTGTCTATGATGCCATTGAGGAAGACTGTGTTTATGTCCATTTGGTGGAGCTCCATGTCCTTTGCGACCGTCACTGCAAGGATCGCCCGGATGCTTGTGAACTTGGTGACGGGAGTGAACATCTCATTGTACTGCTCGCCCTTACAACGTGTGCATCCCTTTGCCACCAGCTAGGCCTTGAATTTGTCAACCACACCTTCCTTTGGGAACTTGGTCTTAAAGATGCACTTTGAGCTGATGACCTTAGCATCTTTCGTCCTATACACCAGCTCCTACGTGTCGTTTTTTGTCATGGATGCCAGCTCTGATTTGATGGCTGTGTCCCATTGATCCCCATGGGGTCGTGCAAGCACCTCTTGCACGGAACTCAGCTTTGTTGAAGCAGCCAACATACACCACGTCATGCCGATTCATCGACCAGAGCTTGCGTCAAAGTGCTTCCCTGCTTTCCGTTGACTCTTGCTACGGCACGACAGTTTTGGTGGCGCATTGTCGATCTGCTTCAATCTCTCCAGCGCAGTACGCTCTGTTGAGTCATTGACCGGACGGCTCCCCGAGGATCTCTATTGCTCCAGCGAAATACTGCCCGAATGAACGGCACGTCCAGTGGATTTTCCACCGACGCCCAATCCACACTCTGCCAGGATTGCGTGCCTTAGCACCCTTGGCGCATCATCTGCCAGATCCTTTCGGTGGATTTCCTCATCAGCTTGATCGTCATCGGAGTCTTCTGCGTCAACTGCCACCACTGGTGCACCATCGTGCTCTGATGTCGCATCCTCAACTTTGGCGTCTGCTGGCTCCTTCTCGTAGTCAAGGAGCTAGAACCACTCCCCTATCCTTGTAAAGTCTACCACGCCCACATTGTTGTTGCTAATGTAGCTCTGTTGCTCGTCAAACTTGACATCTCGGCTACGGATTGCCTCCTCCTTGCACATGTTGTTGAGCTTGTACGCCTTATGTGCTCTCTCATAGCCAAGGAAGAGGTACGACTTTGCTCGCGGCTCCAGCTTCCTGTCGCGCCACTGCGTAACTTGCACCATCACGTGTGCCTTGCACCCGAACACTTTCAGGTGTGCCACAATTGGCTTGCACCCGCTCCAAACCTCCTGCGGCGTCCTCAAGCCACTCTTCCCCCTCAGTATTGCTGTAGGAGTGAGGTGAATGATGTAGCTTGTAGTACGCACAGCTTCCGCCTAGAAGCTTTGTGGCAATTCCGCACCCACCAACATGGACCGTACCATGTTCAGCAACGTCTGTCCTGCTCCACCACTCCGTTTGACTACAGGAGATATGGCATAGTTTGTTTCCATTTTATGCCTTGCTACTTCATCCACCCGCTATAGCCCATGTACACTCTGCCATTGTTGCGTAGTGCTCTTACCTTCAGGACAGTCTGCCTTTCCACCGCGGGGACATACTCCTTTAGCCGGTCCAGTTCATCTCCTTTCCGCTTCATGAAGTACACATAGACGTTTCTGCTCTAGTCATCAATGAAAGTGACTAAGTAATAGGTGCCACTCTTTGACGCCATCTTGAATGGTCCACACACGTCGCTGTGCACAACCTCCAGCACGTTTGAGATGTGATTCACGTTCTTGTTGAACAGTTTACGTTGCGCCTTACCCAAAATGCAAGGCTCACACTTTTTGTGCGTTGCTGCATCTGTCGCCTCTTCTGCACCGTTGATGACAAGGCCGTGTACCAGCTCGTGCTTTGCCATCTCCTTCATGACTACGGGTGAGGAATTCCCAAGTCGTTGGTGCCAGAGCTCCAGATCAGCTCTCCCTCCTTTGGCTATGTTGACGGTGCATTCTTGCAAGTCTGCTGAATCTGTCGGTGCAGAGATGACCTTGGTCTCCATGATGTAGAGGCCTCCCTCACGCTTAGCCTCCAGCACGGGCTCGCCGCCACAGTCCTTCCACATGTCTGCCCCCTTGCTCTTGAAGAGCACTTTGTATCCCTTGTCCATCAAGCGGCTGACACTTAGAATGTCATCCAAGCCAGGTACGTGCTGCATGTCCTTAATGACACGCTGCACCCGCATCCCACCAACCACCACCTCCACGTCTACATCTCCTTGGCCAGGCACCGGCTCAACTTTGTCGTTCGCGACCACCATGGATTTTCTGGACTTGGTGTAGTTGATGTACCCAACCTTCTTGACTTGGGTATGCTCCTCAGCTCTATAGTGAACGCATCGCCGGTTGGCCTTATTGAGGTAGTGGTTTTGAGTGCCATTGAGGAGTGCCTTCTTGCATTTGGCATCCTTGCCACCGGCATTTACCTCCTCGGTGCACTCACAGGCCCAATGAACCTCCTACCTGCAATTATGGCGCGCACCCTTTTTGGCGCCCTTCTTGCCGCCGCCATGTCCACCACCTCCTTTGGCCCTGCTTTTGCCACCACGCGTTTTGGTGACGAGGGCCGATGAGGAAGACAAGGACTCCGCGCAGCTCCGTCACTGCGCCTCGTTGCGGATGTTCTCTGCAACTGTGCCATAGGTGAGCTTGTCCTCTGTCCATCCTCCCAAGACTGTGATGAGAGGGCTCCAAATGTCAGGAAGGACCATGAGGAGGTTCATCGCCCGTAGCTACATGTTAATCTCCCACTCCACGTCATTGCATTGTGAGACGAGCGACTCAATCTGTTGCATGGCAGAGACAACATCATCTTCCTCCTTGATTCTCACTCTCAGGAGTCGCGTCATTGCGAATATTTAGTTCTCCAGCAACTTGGATTGATGGATGACATAGAGTTTTGGCCAAGGTTCGGCTGCCAACTTGCAGCCATGGAAGTAGCCCCACTGCGACTCAGCCGTCCCGGACACCAGCAGCATGAGCCCCTCCGTGTTCTTCTTTGCAAAGTCCTCCTTCTGTGCTTCCGTTGCCATCGCTTTGTCGAGCACTTCCGTTCCCTTCATGACCTCCAGCAACCCCTTATGCACGAGGTGCAGCTCGAAGTGCCACCTCCATAGCCCGTAGCCAAGGCCACCCACATTCTTCTGGATGGGCTGCGTCTCCTTCTGTGCCATTTGTGTAGTCTTCCACTCTAGGACCTCAGATTTTGATGGTGATGTCGTCCCGAACGACGATCCCATTCACCCTGAAAGCCTTGAGTGATTTGTTTACCACTCAGGGCGGTGGGCTCATAACCCTCTGTCAAAAAATGGCCCCTGGGTGGAGGTAGTTCCGACGTGCCTCGACAGGGTCTGCACTTGATGTCCATGGCTTTCCCTGTTTGGGCGTGGGTTCTGAGTCTAAACGTGAGCTTTATGGTCACCTCACGCTATGTTTCTGGGAGTGAAAGATGGTTGTGAGAAGGGAATAACATGATTTTGCATTAGTTTTTTAACGTGGACATGATTTGAACATTTGTAGGGCTAGTCATGAGCTCTTCAATGTGCCAATCAGTGTGCAATTTGCATCACCTTAGTTCCCGCTATGTCAGTCAAAGTGCAGCACCCCAAACCAGCCGCTTAGTTAGCGGTGCACACCATGTCGCCTGCTCAGGAGCCCTCACACATCAAGGACCCATCAAAATGCCATTATGGAGGTGCAGATGTCCCTACGCGTAGTGGCGGTGCCCCTCACGCCTTTGGGGTCTGTGTCAATGCGTTTATCATCGTGTTTGGTGATGTGGATTGATGTGGTTCAAAACCTGTTCGCAGACTTGCAGTCGGAATGTTGAATGAGTTCCCAAGTAACAAAATATACTACTGAGTTTCGGACTCCTAGCGAGGATTTTGGCTCAGTCCCTCAGTAATAAACTGTACAACTGAAATCATGCAAATCATCCACCGGACGCGTTGGCAGCCTTCCCGAGCAAAATCCCCAGATGGAATTTTGTTAGTCGTTCCGGAAAATTATTCACCGGCAGTCGAACCTCAGCCAGCCCCCAGAGCCACCGCCCACACCCCAACTTTGGAAGCCCATATCTCCCTTGTTTCTTGTGCGATTCTAGTGAAACAAATTCCACTGGATTCAGTGACCCATCAACGTTTAGGGGAAATCCTCCACTTTAAGATCCGAGCAATTCTTGAGTCGCCAGATCCAACTGCGAGGAATTTCCTCTCTGGCGGATCGTTGGCGCCTCCTGGCGCCGCACTTGGGCATGCAGAGGAGCAAATCTTCAACAGAAACACCTAACGTTCTTTCTTCAAGTACAAATTGCCTTTCCAGAGGTACAGATCCCTTTGCATGTGATGGAGGGGTCCCTTACGCCGGAAGTGACTTTGTCACTCACTTCGGTGGATTTTCCACTGGAAGTCAAATCGCACCTAACTCCCCGAGCCGCCGCACACACCCCAACTTTGGAAGCTCGTACCTCCCTCGTTACTTTTCTGAATTTGGTAATTCAAGTTGCACCAGATTCAGTGATTATTCAACTTTAAGGGACAATCATTTCATCTGTGTTTGGAGCATTCCTCAAGCCTCGAGGTAAAACTTAGAGGATTTTTCTGTATCCAACTGCTTGTCAGTGCCTCTCGAAGCTGCACTCTGGCATGCAGAGGGGAAGTTTTCAACAGTATGTGTGTGTTTGTGTGTGTGTGTGTGTGTGTGTGTGTGTGTGTGTGTGTGTGTGTGTGTGTGTGTGTGTGTGTGTGTGTGTGTGTGTGTGTGTGTGTGTGTGTGTGTGTGTGTGTGTGTGTG
>SZWC01011174.1:17759-35518 GCA_023375785.1 Penium margaritaceum | reverse complement strand
CCATATTTTAAGCTCATCGGTCGTGGGCAGTTGAGGCCTTGACCTTTGGTGTTATGTTTGTGAAGATTATGACAGGTTTGACAGATTTCCAGAAACATTGACAGAACTTGTGCGAATCGTATTGTTGATATCTAATCCTATCATATCGTATCATGTCATATCGTATTTGATGAACTTCTTCAAAAAGCTAGAAACTTATATAGAATTGGCTTGATGTTTTCAAAACCTCCGTAGTCTTAGAGGTAGAAGTTCTCAAAGCAGCAACCAACAATGTGGCTTTGTACGCTTTGCTTGAGCAGAGTGTCCAGAACCATGAGTATTCCTCATTCTTGTTTCCGTACTTGTGTATATGCCCTATACAGTTTTGAAACTTGTTATTGAAATACAATTCAATGATGATTGCAAATGAATCAAGTGTCCCATTCTTCCAAATCATTTATGCTCTACAGCTATGACTTTCTCTCCACTTAATTTTCTGGTTTCCTTTCAACAGGGGGTCTATGACCCCATACCAAAATCTTAGAAAAACATCCTTGATCTATCACAAACCTCTCCATAGAGGGATTTGTGATGGCTTGATCACATTTATCGATGATATCATGACTGGATTGCATGCCATGCGTCGTTAAATCCTAGGCCTGCACAAATCCCTAAACTCAGCAACTAGGCATTGATGTCCTTAAACCCATGGCTCACCGCGTATCGACCTCAGGATGTTAACATTGATCTGCTAAGGGTATATTAGCCACCTTTCCCGACCTCTGGTATTCCGCATCCAAAGATTTTAATGCATTCGGCCACTTTCCAGATGGGTCGACTGAAATCTCGCAAACTGTGTTGGTGTTTCAAAACTGCTCCATTGAATTCTCAATTATACTAGACCTTTGTAAAATCACACGTCAATACTTTTTAGGCAAAAATCCTTGACTCATTGGGGGAATTTCTTGAAGTAACCAATCACAACACGGTGTTGCTCGCATCACCTAGCTCGAGAACCTAAGACCAAAAATATGCCTCAATCGCATTCTTCTTGTTGTATATAGGCTCTCGGCATGTTTGACACTTGTCATCAAAGTACACTTCCTGCTAAATATAAACTATTCAACTGTCCTGATTCCTCAAGGTGTCTTCTGATCTGCACCTCATCCCTATGAACCATCAACTTTCTGCTCAGCGTAACACTTGATATCAGAGCACAGTAGCACTATAGAGACAACCGTCACGTTACATACACAGAGACAAATTTGTAAGAATTTTCACCACATCTCTGCCATCACGAAGTTCGCAGACCTCACGACGACAATGTTGAATGGAGCGAGCGCACCCAGCAATGGGCAGCAGTTACTGGCAAATAATCCGGTTATGGAGGACCAACAGCATGTGGTCAGTGAAGCTTTCAAGCAAAACAGGCGACAGCGGTATCTTTTGTAGTGAGTGGCGTAGCACTGACCACCATGACGGCCAACCCAGTGATGGATCCCTCATGCTCAAAGAATCCTTCACCTCCATCGTTGCCCACGATGAAAACATGTCGCAGAAAAAGAGGCACTGGATGGCAGTTTTGTATGAATGAAGGCATGTAACACAAAATGTTGGGACTCAAGAGCCTCAACATCCATCTACTCCAAAAACTTAATGCAACGATGGAAGACCTTCAGAATACGCATGCGCAGGAAGCAATTTTCACCAAGAGCCTCAACATCCATCTACTCCAACAAATCAGCTCTTGGCTAAGCCCTAAGTTTGATCGGTACTTCTTAAGTCATTTGATCCTGCAAACTCCAACAGACCAACGGTACAGATGTGGCTGATGAGTTTGAAGGTATACTTCACCGCTCAGATCAAGGACTTCAAAAGGAAACTTGATCTAATGGTCTCACTTTTGAGTGTCACAGATTTAAGTTGGCGGTCCGATCTAAAGATCATCCAAGGGCAGGAGTAGACCGGCATAGCTAGATCAACAGCTCACGCAACCACTCCCTTATCATTAACCATAGTCGTTTTACCTCTCAAGAAGATCACTCCAACCAAGAACAAATCGTTGAATCCACCAAAGATCTTGATGGACTTTGCGCACAATATAATCACCCACCATGGAGATTTGAATGACAGATCAAATTAATGATACAAGCTTCAACACCTACATCAATAGCCCAGCATGGCAGAGTACACATGACGCTTCGACATAATCATCGTCACCAGTGATGACCTCGCCGCCAATGAACTCCATTTCTTCCACAAAAACAGCCTCAAGCACAACATCAGGCGATCACTTGCCATGTATGGCATCCAAGACAGCCTTCTAAAAATGATATAATTTTTTACATCAATAGCACCCCCTAGAATGCTTGGATGTAGGAATCCAATAGTTGGTGACCCCAAGGCTACAACAGATATCATGGAGGGAAGCTGAATTCAACGGAAACCTCATCTTCCATGGGGATTAAAGCTGTGTATCAGCAAAATCAACAGATGTCCTGGACTTGCGAGAAGTCAGGACACATCTCACGCAGCTTTTGCAAACAGCACCAACTAGCCAAAAAGAGGGGAAAGTCAAGGAGAAAAAAACAAAAAGTTGAGAACCAACTTTTCTGGTTGGAAAAATCTATGCCGACCAGTTCCCCATGTTCAGAAGAAGTTTACGTCCCTTGTCAAGGAGTTGGAAGGGCCTTTCACAAAGAACTGCTTCAACAGTTACCTCCACAGAAAAATCACCGAATAGACCTGAAGCCAGACAGCAGAACAACAGTGAATAAGACCTTTTGGATGAGCAACGATGAGCTGACCAAACTCAAAAGGCTGCTTGACAAAATTCTTGGTCATGGGTCCATCAGGCCATCCACATCACCCTACGCAAAACCTGTACTTTTTTTGTGAAAAAGAAGGCCAGGCGCGGAATTGGGTGGATTGTTGGGGATTTGAATGGCATCATCATCGAGAACCGCTATTCTCTTCCGTGAGCAAACAGACTTTTCAACCAACTCCACGGTACGGGAATTCTCACCCAAATCAACCTGCATAGAGGACATCATCAGGTGCGCATACCTGATAAGAACGTTGCGAAGAAGGTTTTCCGCACCAGGTAAGAGCAATTCGAGTTCACGGTTGTGCGGTCTGGACCTACAAATGTCCCTCGAATATAATTTTTGGTCATCACTTGATGACTCCATCGTCATGTATTGCAATGACATGCTGCTGTATAGTTGAACCCAGGAGGAGCACAATAGACATCTGCAAAAAGTTCTCAATATCTTACAAAAAAAGAAATTCCAGAGAAAACACTTGAAATGCAACTTTGGTCACTGCAAAATTAAGTTTTTAGGCCATATGATCAGCGGCAGATGGATCAACCACAATCGCAGGAAGACCAGCCCCTTGAACAACCAAAAATCCCTTGAAAGAGGTATTTCTCATTCAATGGCTTTGCTGACCTCATAAGTCCGACATGGCATGCATGCCACATCATGTTGACGGAAAATCAGCGATCTTAGGAATCCTCGTTTACGAAGGAAACAACGGAATTTCGCGTTAGTTTTTGTACAAAAACATGATCAAAATGTTTTTGGGGCTAGTCATGAGCTCTCCAACGCACCAAACTATGCATGATTCAGCCAACTCTAGCCCAAGTTACACTTGCCGAAGCGTAGGTCTTACCCACCACAGAAACGCCTAACGCGTGCATGTTGCGCACACGCCGTGGCGCCTTCCTTCACGTGCAAAGTGCCTTTCCCAAGACGCAACTCCCATTGCACATGCTGGAGGGGTCCCCTGGACTGTTCTGACACACCTCCCCCACTTTTGGGTCAAGCTTGGTGATGGGGTGTGATGAGGTTTAAAACCTGTCCGCGGACCTACAATCAGAATTTTCAAGTCCCCGAGTAACAGAATGTACTACTGAGTTTTGGATGCCGAGCCAGGATTTTCGGCGTCCCGCGGTAACAACCTGCACTACTGGATCCGGTGGATTACTCACCGGACGTCTAGGCAGTCTTTCCGGAGCAAAGTCTCCAGATGCACACTTGTTACTCGGTCCGGTCGATTATTCATCGGAAGTCGAGTCGCAGCCGGCTCCCAGAGCCGCCACGCACATCCCAACTTGGGAGATATGAGCTCCCTCGGTACTTGTCCAATTCCGGTGAAAGAACTTTCAACGGATTGAGCAAATATTCAATTTTGAGGTGCAATCATCTATTTTACAATCCAAGCCCTCCTTCAGCTGCTAGATCCAACTGCAAGGATTTTCCTCTCTCTGTCGGCTTGTCGGAGTCTCCCGGCACTGCACCTGGGCATACGGAGGGGCAATTTTTCAACAGACAGGAGCCCCGTCCTCTAATCCTATCCCTTCTCCTTTCATGAATCCTCCTTATTTCTTTGTAAACTCCCCCCTTTTGGGTTTGTTGGTTCCAATCTCCACATGAGATACGACCTGGCTTTCTACAAGTCCAATAGATCCGTTGATTGCATTGATCAACGGTGTCAATCTCCATTCGAGACAAGGTTTTTGTTGACTGCAAACTTCCTCTGCCACGATAGGAATTGTGGCTGTGGATTCACTAGCATTTTGATCCCTACATCGGAGCATTGTAGTCGGTGCTGTCCATGTGGTCGGTTGTTGCGATTATTTGTGGAGGCCCGTTGTTGATGCTAAATATGGCGATTGCTCTCCGAACATTGCACTTGAGGCCATTATTTTTGTAGAAACATAGTTTTTTTGTATACGAGGTTGCTATCGGTGATGATTTTGCAAAAATGCGGCATATTTTCCGCCAGGTTGGACTGCTGACACAGGCGTTGAAACCTGTATCATGCATCAGAACTCTCGTTCAGTTTTCTGAAGCGGGTGAGTGCTACATGCAAGAAGTCACTCCACCGTTCCGGTGACATGAAGGAATCATGCCATATCGAACTCTTCTGGTTGAGAGGTTGTATGCCCATGGTTGACGTTGTGAAAGTGGTCGCGTAAGCCGTTGATACAACGCTGTCTGTCTCCAATTGCCATTGGATGGTCTTTAGATTTGACCACCAACTTCAAGACGTGCCACGCAAAAGTGAGGCCACGAGGCAAATATTTGTTTGTCGTTGTTCACCCCAGCAGCAGTAACATACACCTCAAAAATTGTCCAACATCCTAACCGTTGGTCCTTTTGACTTTCTAGGATCAGACGACTCAAGAAGTGCAGGTCAAATGTAGGATTCGCCCACGATTTGGATATTTCTCTTGGTGACTAATGCTTCTCGTGCACAGGAAATCTAAAGTCTCCTCGATCATCGTATTGAGTTGTTGGAGCGAATGGGTGTTGAGGCTCTCGAGTTCCGACAACTTCTTGTGTAACTATTCATTAATGCAATATTGTCCGTCGGTGCCTCCTATCGCGCCATGTGTTGTCCTAGCAGGTTGTGGCAGAGGCGAAGGATTCACAGAGCCCGAGGGGTCTGTCGTCTAGTCCGCCATCAGGGTTGTCGCTGCTACACCAATTGTCGCAAAGGTTGCCACTTCGTTCTGGTTTGTGTTGAGAGCATCATTGTTAGTGTGATACTAATCCTTTAGCACTGGAGTATTTGCCGGTGACTATTTCTCGTCGCAGGGTGCGCTCGCTCTGTTCATCATTTTTTTGCGAGGTTTGTGATCTTCTGAATGGAGATGTGTTGAAGACTCATGCGAGGTCTTTGCCTAGTAGTTGATGTGACGGCTGCCCCTCTAGTCCTGCTCTGCTTTGATTACGAATGGAACATAGGTGATTCACAAGGATGAGGTGTCGAGCGCTAGAAAATCTGAGGAATTGGGAAAAATGGGTAATTTGCATGAAGCAGTAAGCATACTTCGATGACAAGTTTCGCGTAAGTCGAGCTAATACGATGCCAAGAATCATAATGAGGTATATGTTATGTCATTGGCACTCCAGTTCAGCGATGTGTACGAGGTCGTGTCGTGAGTTGCTTCTTCAAGACGATATGCCTAGGAATCAGGGGACTTTGAGAACATCAAGGTGGTGTTAAATGAAATTCTAGCGTTGTTGAGAAGTCGACCGAACAGTATTGAAACATAGATACAGTTTGTGACACTTCTGTCGACCATTCAGGAAAGTGGTCAAAGCTGTCAGAGCTTTCTAACACAAAACACCCGAGGTTGGGACAGATGGCCAAAATGCCCTCGACCGGTCGGTTTACAAAATCCTGATTTCGACGTACAATGAGCCATAAATGACTGGAGAGGAATGTCCACTCGCAGAGTGCAATGACTTGTGTACGTCAGGGAAGTAACACTTAGGATAGTGGTGGAGTTGGAAATACTTTTAAGATTGGGGTACCTTGGACGAACCCGCCGGGGTGGGGGTTAGTTGGACGCCAGTTGTAGGGCATCATGATGTTTTTAGCACAACACATTTTTAACAGAAACAGGATAATTAAGGACATGACAGCCTGGCATAATCAATGCATCATTCTGCCAGGCTCGCTAACCTGTTCTGTGACCAAAGCTAGGAGGTCGCAGTATTCTTGACAAAAACACTTAAATAACCATCAAGCTCCTCCTATAATGAACATGTCGACAAAAGCATAGTATGAAACACTTTGTGGATACTTCCACCATTCAAAAATATAACGGAAATGATGAAAACAGTAAAAAAAACATTGCTTTTTGGTGAAGCAATGACGTAGCTTCACTTGGCGCGGTGAGCCATGACGAGTCCGGTAAGGAAAGACCACCCCGACAAGGTATGGTGGTCATTCATTTTTTATAATGATGACATTTTACGAGCTTGCCAAAGCCCTTTGACGCTAATTCTCAACGCCCGAGTTACATTGGCATTAGAGCCAAACCGACCTGTGACATCAGTATTTGTCTCCTCTCTTTTGTGCGAGTGGCTAGCTTGTATGGGTAGAGGAGCTCCACCATCAAAGATCGACCCACCTTACGGAGGTGCTCGCGGAACGCTACTCGTGAAGACTCCCACTTCCATTGGCACTTACTCCTCCCAAATCCTTCTCAACCTCTCTCTCTGTCTCTCTCTCTCTCTCTCTCTCTCTCTCTCTCTCTCCCTCTNGTGTGTGTGTGTGTGTGTGTGTGTGTGTGTGTGTGTCTCCCTAACGTATACGTCCTCCACATCCTCACAACTCCAAGATGATCCTGTGCTCTTGGACATCCGTAGTGGTGGGGCCCAAGGGAGAGTTCACACAAAAACAAGGAAAGGATGGGAGCAAGGGCCTGCGACTGCAACGCAAGCAAGGCCTGACTACCACATAAATCTAGTAACCAAAGTGGCAAGCCCTATTGGCCAAGATGTTTTTTTTTTCAAGAAGGGCTAATACAAGGGTCGGACTACTTCAAGACTGACGGGTTCCAGCACCTGTGAAAGCGGGAAAATGACCATAACTTGGCCCCTACATCTCAGATTGAAGTGTCATTTTTTTTGTTGGGCTAAGAAAAATGTTTTCCATTTTATTCTATGACTTACAGGCAATCCTTGTGCCATTTGGCCGTGGCAAATTGATTTTTCAAGAGATTCTCACTGTCCTTTGGATTCTAAGAGCTTTCACCACATCCTACTTTCAAGACTTTGGTGCTACACCCTTAAAACAAAAATTCTCTCAACAGGGACTAACTCCTTCCAAAAGAAAGGGTGAAGGAGCAATCCTCAAAAGCCACCTTGAACCACCTCTCATGAGACAAAGGATGATATGCTTTGGGAGCCTCTGTCTACCACTCAAGATGGTAAAGGAGGGACACTTCAAAGCCACCTCGGTCCGCCTCTTACGATGTGAAGGAGGGCACGCTTTGGTAACCTCAGACTATCGCTTAAGAGGGTGAAGGAGGGAGCCTCAAAACCTACCCTAGTCCACCTCTCGCGAGAAAAGGAGGGCATGCTTTGAGAACCTCGGCCCACCTCTTGAAAAGGGTTCGAATTGAGGCTCTATCCATTGAAAAAAAATTCATAAAAGAAGAAGGTTGGGAAGAGAGGGACCTGTAATGAGGCCTTGTGAAAGCAATGGCGGGCCTCGAGACTGGACTCTCCGTGGTTATGGGGCGTCTTCCAGCCGTCAACCCACGCTGTTTGAATGAGCAAACACCCGTGGGGTCCAAGGAGCGTCGCTGGGCACTGGCATTGGTGAGCCACCTCGCCAAGTCATGCCGACAGTCGGTGGCAAAAGGGGGAAGGTCTCAGCCGGCGTCTCCAAGAGACAAGAGGCCGAAGGCTCCTAACGATGGTCAAAAGAACAAAAGTACCCATGCACTTAAATAACAAGACAAGAGGCAACCTTGCAAGTTGATCGATGAGCTCAACTTTGATCACGATGCTCAACCGACTGTGGTCAACAAAGGCTCAAAGGCTATTGAGGAGGGCGCAGCCAATGTTGCCTATTCCAAGGAGGTCATCTAGGATGGCGAGCATGGGTACAAGTCCCCAAATGAGCTAGTGAATGAGGTGGTCATCAAGGTTGAGTAAGACATGGATGAAGAAGTTCAGGCCTACGATGCTGCCAAAAAAGGCAGTGATGCCGGGAAGTCAACATCGATTGAAACCGCTGAGGAGGCAAATGTGGAACGAGTGTCTCAACTTGCTAATGGAGACATTCGTGTTACCTCCTCCACCAAGGGCGAGGGAGGTCAACGTGCAAACCCTCCAAGCATCGTGGTGACAGAACGCGCACTTGGCATTGCTACGCGCCGCCTGAACATTGAGGGAAAACTCAACAATCTTCGTATGTACCTCTAATCGGAATACAAATACCTAGCCATGACCATCATGGGCGCACAGGTGTACGATGGTGACATGGTGCACGTCGGCCTCCCTAAACGGGTGTTCACATTGCAACGATTCAATGAGAGTTTGTACGAATAAAACGCCAAGATGGTCTGCAAGCAAGCACCTGTTGAGCATTAGGCAAAGTTGGCGAAGCAAGCACTTGAGACCCTTCGTGCAAAGGAAGCCGCAAAGAAACGGGTGGTGCTGAATGCAACCAAGGGAGAAGCATGCCATGTAGCCAAAGATGAGGTGGAGCACATCTTTGAGTGTTGTGAGCACGCAACCATCGAGGATATACGCACAGCTGCTCAAAATGTGCTCCATGCTCCAGTCGGCGGACCAGCCCCATGGGCAGAAGCTGATGCACCACAGATGAGGGTCGTAGTTACACCACCTTGGGTCCAAAGAATGGGTGCAACTTGTAGCTGCGTGGTACTGGAGCTGGCGGATTGCTATGATGGGACGTGGAACAATAACACGTTCCTCAAATTTCTTCTGCACCACCTACGCCTTGCCAAGGTCAACAAGGAGGAATGGGGCACTCAAGGGATGCAGTCCCTTAAGCCACAACCTTTAAGAAGCTGACACAGCTTCATGAGAAGGAAGTGTTGTAATCTGACTCAAGTTGGAAGTAGTATTGTGCACTCATGCGCGAGCTCTACTGCAAATCCACTGAGTCGAAGAAGGCGAAGAAGGGCTTGAAAGATTACATACAAGGAGGAATGTCCTTGGAGAAGTATACTGATACCTTTCTTAAGACAGCAAAGAAGGTGGATGAGAATCAATTGACTGAACATGCCAAAATTGACCTTTTTCTGACTAGTTTAGCCAGCCGCAGCTTCAGACTTTGTGCCTCCAGCATGACGGAAAGGAGTGGGAGAGTCTGTGCGCTCTTCTGAAACGCATTTGCAAGGTTTTACAAGATAAACTCTGGGCTTTTGAATTGCGATGTGCACAAGAGTCAAACTTCATTTGGGACTCCATTCCGAACATGTAGTGGCCCACAGTTCTCTGCAGACACCACATTGGAGCCTTCAATGAAGTTTCGTTGTCATGATGGAGGGAACACAACCCACGTCGCTGTCATCAGCAGGATCTGCAAAAAGGCCAGGCACATTGTATATGGCTTTTCTCATCGCAAACACCAGTCACAATAGTAGCAGCAGGGAAAACATTGCAACCAGCAGCACCATGGGCATGGCTCGAGCCATGGCAGGGGTTAGCATCGCCTAAATGGCAAAGGTCTTGGATTCGCTTCCACCGGGGTGGCCAGCAGCAAGGCCGACATCGTCAGGGCCATGGCAATGGCCTAGCAAGCCAGGGGCGCCCTAAGAAGGGCCAACGCTAGGGCCAGGCCTTTATAGACTTGCAACACACTGGTGCACATAGTGGCCGGCATGGACACAGACACCCTCGTGAGGAGGATCAGGATTTTGAGGGAGGAGCAAACAGATGCGCCCGCCGTCCCTAGCATGGCCATGAGTAGGATTTTCAGGACCCTCATTAGCCACGGCTGGACTCCTATCCAAGGTTGCCGTGTGTCATGGAGATGACAAGGGTAGAAAGTTCATGTTTTATGATGATGATAACAAGAAATTTGAGTTCCTTTTGGCATAAAATTTCTCAACAATATGTGCACCAACCATGAATCTTGAGTCCCTCTTCCATGATTTCTCATGTCCACTTGAACATGCAACCAAGAGAAACTTGGGAAACCATACGTGTTTGGTCATCACTACAAAGGAAACCTGGCTCTCTATCTTGGAAGCTGCACATGAGGCTCACACGGGAAATTTCCTCACATCAATCACAATGGCTATTCCTGCTAGCTCATATATGAACATGTCTGTTCTCGAAGGATGGAAATTTTGGCCTCGTTCACAGAAAGACACTGCATGTGGGAACGGATGGATGGTATGATAGAGCCACAAAAAGACACTGCACTCATGCCTGTTGCATTTACCACTTGGATGGTATGCCCCAATAGAGTCATTTCCGTAAGTCTAAAGAAAGCATGACCATAAAGCTTGATGGCAAGCTAGCAGGGACTCAAGCACGCATCCTTGCTAATACCGGAGCACATGACTCCTTCATGATTGGAGCATTTGTGCGTACGTGGCAGCTGAAGTACACTCTTCATACAAGCATGGTGATTGAGAGTGACGATAGGAAGGTGCCAGTGATAGGTAAATGTACGGCACGACTCACGTTGCACGGCTTCAAAACCCATGTTTACTTAACGGTGTTGGACCTCAGGGACCCCTTTATGTTATGCTAGGGGATCCATGGCTAGTGAGCCACAAAGCGATTATGTGCTTCACTTTGAAGACGTTAGGAATATGTAGTGGACGACGAACTATCAATCTGTCTCCAATCCCCCAATTCCAGCTGCCTGAAGCCCTATCCCAAGCCAACCTCACAGTAATCCAAGAAAAATGACGGCTAAAGCGGGGCTGTGGGTGTTTCCTTACGACCCTAAAGAAACTTGATGATGAGGTGGAGAGTGACGTGCCCTCACAGGGCGCCACAATCCACTCCAAGTTCTCAGACGTGTTTGAACCTCCACCGGATGGGTTGCCACCTAGGCATGCAGTTGGGCACACCATGTCGTTGGAACACGAGGCTGTGTCCCCCTTTTTGATTGGTGTACCATTTAAGTCTGGCAAAATAACAAGAAGTCAAAGTACAAATCAAAGAATACTTGAGAAAGGGATGGATTGAACCGAGTCCATCCCCATTTGGGACCTCCACCTATTTGTGAACAAAAAATATAGAAGTCTGAGGATGTGTGGCGACTACCATGAGTTGAACAAACTCACTATGAAAAACTGATACCCGCTTTTGTGCATCAACCGATGGACGTCGACTGGAAATCCCCAACCCTTCCTACCACTAGATGCTACCGTGGCCATCCATCACGACGGCCGTAATGGAGGACTACATTCGAGCACGACATGTCCAACTTTGACATGCTTAAGCAAAAACATGCGACACTGTTTGAGCATGGTGAAAACAGGGGGCCGGATAGGGTTTATTGTTGCCGGATAGGGGCGAATGGAGCTAGTAGTTCCGATAAAGAGGTATATGAGGCTTATTGTTCCGACGAAGGGGAAAATGGGGCCTATTATTCTGACGAAGGGGTAAATGAGGGTCACAGGTGACAAAATAGGGGGGTAATTAGCATTTTCAGTGAAAGAATTTTTCTGATCCTCGAAATGGTGGCAACAAAATGATGGGGTACTCTCACGTTGATTCGTAGCAACTCCACCACGTCTCAAGCTTCCACATGGTGGACAGTGAAGGTATTGCTAGCAAGGTGCTCTCATACCGGATGGCTTAGCAACTACACTAAGCGAGATTTGGAGATTGTTGGTGTTTCTTTGCGCGTTAACAGTTTTTCCTTGACTTCACGAGTTCGGCATGCACAAAAGTCCGTCTCATCACCTTGCTACGTGAGCGACGACAGAAGGATGGAGTAGCGACTTAGCAGCTGCTGCGAAGTTGCTATAGCTCCGAGGCTTTAGCAAATCCTAGCAACTCTAGGTCACCTCGCAAGAAGTCCGTGGGCTCTTTTGCGATCAGCAGTGATTTCAGCTCGAGTTGAGCTCGCCTCGCCCCCCTGACGTGGCGAGGGAGGTTAAGTTCTTGCAGTGTCAGGATAGCCATGGTCCCATCGGAATGAGGGTAACTTTTGCAGTCTACCTTGGGAAGTCCCACTTGCAAAATTTCAAGGTATTTGGTACATCAGCTCTACCCAAAAAGCTATAGCAAACGGGCCCTGAACCCATGCATTGATTTTGATTTTGATAATATGTTCATGAAGCAGGACGCGGTTAGACAAGCACGTCCGCCAGAGGTCACCAACGTTGGCGAAAGCGCCAAAACAACTTGCAAGGAAAGATGTGGAATCGAAGGAGTCCATCCGATCCCAGTCAATTGATATGAAATTCTAGTCTACGTGGCACAATTCCCAAAGTTTGGGTAGCGTTTCGTCCGCCCAAAACGACTAAAACCAATAGAAAAGCTTGTGATGAAGATGTTTATTTAAGAATTGAGTCATAAATATGTTAAGAAACATCTACAGCCCGACCTAAAGCCCAGTTACGCTCGTTTAAAATTCCAATAATGTTGAATTTCACATACATTATAACGATGCATGCTTCGCGACACAAATAAAGGCGCTGTTTGCAGAATTTCTTCCCAATGGATCGGGAAGACTATCCTTCATCATGAGAAAGAAAGCATAGACAAATGAGGTCCATACATCGCTGATTAGAACCCTTTCCTTACTACTTGCACAATTATTCTAAACTCATTGTTTGAGAGGGAAAATCATGAATGATAGAATAAAAAGGAAAATCAGTACATAGGTTTAGTGCACAAGGAGAGGAACCAACACCCTGTTACTGCTGGTGATTTTGGGGCTTCAACTGGTACTCGCTCGGTTCATTGATGTTTTATGAGTTTGTTGTGATTTTCCACCTTCGAGGTCACCTATTTGACTCAGCAGCAAATCCGATTAGGACCATTGGACTCCGCGTGATTTGTAATCCGCGAAGTTAGAGATTTACGTCTCCAATTTTGCGGAACAGCATCCACCCCATCGATGGGGACTTGCGACAAGAGACAACGATTCAATTAGCCGTTTTTGGGCCATGAATGGTTGGATATATCATTCGGTTCGACAAGTGCGCTTCAACCGTAGATTGTAACCCATTTGAGCTCAAGCCCGAATTCAAGTAAGAATTTGATATTAGGTCTTCATATTGGGCATTCGTTTTACTAGTGCCTTTCGATTCATTTAATGATTCTCCAACATTCATGGAGGCCTGACACGTAGGCCATTTAGAGCGTCAATGTCATGTTAATCGGCGGTTAATCACTCCATAATCGCAGCCAAATGCACCGGTGGAGTGGCGGTTTCTCGCATATGAGCGAGAGTTCACAAAAATTCTCACAACCATTCACGCTTTGGCCCTGAACCGATGTAAGAATCATTGATTTTGACTCTTGGGTTCATTGATTTCCCTCTCGTTATTTGGTTTTTGTTTGATTCTATGTGTACGTTGGAAACAATTCAAATCAAGGGGACTGCAACTTGGAATCCGTCGGTTTCGCGCCATTCAATGTCCGAGTTTCACGGACATCGACCCTGATTTTTTGGAAGAACGTCGTTCGTCGCCCGGCGCACAGCGCGTGACGTCACGGTGCATGCAAAGTGCTCGTTTTTTTCCCTTTGAAGGACGTGTTAAGAAAACGCATTTAACACGTAGATGTATGAGAAGACTTGGTAAAAAATGGCTTGAAAAACGTTTTATGATAAACGTCTACATGCCAGGCATTCGGACTGATTTTTGCCATTTCCGCAATGAGGACGTTTCCCACACGTTGGGAAGCATGCCACATAGACCGGCATCGGGTTAACGTCCTAGGAAATCAGTGGGAGTCGTTTGATTCCTCCTCGTCTTTCGTCAATGTTTTTGGCGGTTTCGGAAACAATTGCTGGCTCTCGCGGATATTTTAGAGTGCTCCCTCCCTACCATAAAATCAAAATCAAAATCAATGCATCGGTTCACGCCCTTTGATGCAAGAATCACTAGTAGTAACATGGCGTCGGTTCAAACCCTAGGAGTGGGTAGTTCCGATTGTTCTTCAGTGCAACGGGTTGTTTGAGGGTCCCGTTTGGATAGTTGAGGATTGGCCCCGACTTTATCACTGTTATTGTTGGGAGGAACGCTATTTTCCTCTTTATCTCGATTTTGGCGAAAGATTCTTGAATAATGATCGACGAAGGAAGGCCGACGTCGTCGATTCGAAGGTGCGTGGCCTGCCGTTCTATCCGACCGCTCTCCTCGGCGCAACAGTAGATCGAAATGCACGCGGTCGTTGTGTGGAAGTGTTTGCGAAGCACAACAAACTGAAACTTGTTAAGCTATCGCTATGTCGTGGTTGACCCGGCCGCCCGCTAGCGCCGTTTAGGAAGCTGCCGTCGATGTCGGGTCAGATGTAGGCTCTTTCCACAATGTACAGGAAAAACAAATCCTTTCAAACAAATCCTCAATGACAGGCGCTGCCTTCCCTTCGTGCTGCAACGTGCCCCATTGTACGTGCTCCACGCCGTGGACAGCGACGTTGGCCAGTCGCCGTCCACTGCCGCCTCGCCTCGCTGCAGACCACTCCTCTACTCTCAGCGGCG
Source organism: Penium margaritaceum (assembly GCA_023375785.1). Taxonomy (NCBI): domain Eukaryota; kingdom Viridiplantae; phylum Streptophyta; class Zygnematophyceae; order Desmidiales; family Peniaceae; genus Penium; species Penium margaritaceum. Next base: position 20,578 of record SZWC01011174.1, on the reverse strand, counting down.
TTGACGTCGACGCGTGTTCCGTGGAGGCCGACTCTCTCGTGCGCCAAGAACACCAGTCGCTATGTAGGCCATGTCATGTCATGTTGTGGCAGTTTCCAGCCTTAACATCGGGATGACTTCGGTAGGCTGCACTAAGATCGCGAGAGCGTTAAATGTTTTTTTTCTCAACCTGGTGGGCGAGAGGAGTCACATAATTGCTTGTTCTTCGTCGTATCGATGCCCATCTCTTGTCTCACAAGCAAGGAGTTCAAGTGGGTCGTGGCAGGCGCCGATCGCCGTCTCGGCATCTGAATCGAGCGCCGCACTGGCAACCATTCATGAGTTGCTGTTCAGGCAGAGGGGCTGATAGAAGCTTCGTATCGCCCGCTTCTTCGTCAGGAAGGGGCGGGCGGGCGCAGAAAGATATGCCTTTTTTGTACGAATCTGTGAAGGTGGAGGCGATCGGGTCGGACCCTCCAATACTTCAACAACTGACACGGGAACCTGAAATGCAGGATGAGATGACAACGACCCTGGCATCGAGAGAAAGACCAACGCAAACCAAATCAATCAAGAACGCGTCACATCCGCAGCATGTCAGGATGGCCGAGTTGGTCTAAGGCTCCGGATTGAGGTACTGTTGCGAAATGGCAGGGGTTTGAACCCCAATCCTTTTACAGGGGTACAGCTTTTGTCAGTCACCATCTGTCCTGATGAGGTGTGGAAGCATGGACAGGTAGGGAAGCCGGAGTTCTGAGCGATCGAGTCTTCCTGCACTCTTCCTCCACATCTTCTCATGGCACATCACCTACAGACAGAAAGAGGGGGGAGGAGGGTGATGAAGGTGGCGTCAGGGGGAAAGGGGTGTAGGGAGAGGGGTCATGCTTCACTTCACATCCATGCACGACGTGCAATTAGCTTTGTCAAAGGCGTTGGTCGATCAGCAAGATGGGCACGCCATACCCATTCTCGGACAGCCAACTCTTCAACATAGTTCACGCGGCTCACTGGGCAGCGGAGAGCTTAACGCCACCGCTTGGTTTGCGCAGCTCTGGGCGCTCGCATGGTACACCGTTCACCGGAAGAACCCTATGAGAAAAGCAATGTGGAAAAAGTGGAGACGCGGGGTATCAATCCCCGTACCTCGCGCATGCGAAGCGCGCGCTCTACCATGTGAGCTACACCCCCACGTGAATGGAATGATCACAAAAATAATAGTCTCCAGTCGCGTAGCAGTATCGCACAAATTTTGTGGAAGCAGCTCCTGTGATGACTCGACCTGGCTTCTGCTCACCCCTCTCCCCCCCCCCCCCCCCCCCCCCCCCCCCCCCCCCCCCCCCCCCCCCCCCCCGTCCCCCCTTCCCCCCACGCCCCTTCAACCTTCGCTTGCCTGCACTTCTTTGCTGCATTGGCACCTCCTTGTACCGTGCTCACAATCAGCAACAGTGAGTAAATCTGCATCTGTAACTGTACAGGGTATGCGGTAGTACCAAATGTGATGCGACATGCAACGGTTGGAGCAGTGTAAGCAGGGTTGGCAGAGCTGCAAGGTAGGCAGGTGGGGTGGGAGTGTGACATTTTTCAAGAGTCTCGTATTACCATCAGGGACTGTGGATGTGCAGCAGTGGCGCGAAAATGGCAGTGAGGGCTGATTCAGTATATGCTGAGTCGTGACTGCAGGGTGCGCAGCTCGGAGGCGGAGGTAGCACCCAGCGGTAGGAGCTTGGGAGCAGGAGAAGCAGCTCGGCAGCAGGGGTGGCACTTTTGCACTAGGCACAGCAGCTCAACAGCAGGGGTGATAAATGAGCCTGTGGGACTGGATGCGGAGAGGGGAGAGGTGTCTTCTGGAGGGTAGGCATAGTACAGGACTGTCAGCAAAAAAAATCTGCTCAATACTTGTGGAGAAGCCAAAGACTGCACACGGAGAAGAGTTGGAAACTGCGCTGGTCTTGAAGTGGACTGATGCCATGGAGTCATGGAGCAGGGGATAACGACTGGAAAAGTTTTTGGTGATTTATTTCTGCCAAATCCGAACTTCAATGGTGCTTTCTTGCACGGAATGGAGGTTTGGGTCAGAAAAGGAAGAGGTGAGGAGATTGGTGGAGTTCATCCGAAACTAGTCACAGTGGAGACGATGACACTGGTACTCACTCCGCTGCAATACGAGAAATCGCACAGAGGCTTTCATTACACCTGCCGTGACAAGAATAGCCATCGATTTGCGCATGCCTATGGCAATGATAGCCAACAGTGGTGACCTTCGCATGAATGAAGTAGCACCTCTTCATAGGCGCAACTGAAGATGAAGTTTTGTGGTCTTTCGGCCATGGTAGTGATGAGAAATGTGATTTGACTGCCCTCCACGCAACATGCATGCAACTGGTAAATGACAATTTGAATTGAACAGTCGAAAAAATGTAGGAATTTAATCTTTGGAAAGAAATGATGAATGCTTGGCTACTCGAAAAAATGTAGGGAGTTACTGATTTTCTTCCTTACCGTATCACAGGAGCTTGGACAACTCATGAAACGTGAAGACACGCACATTTGATTACTTACAGTTCGTGGTTGGGAACTACGAGAAGAAAAGATGTCCCAAAGAAATCCTCTCTCACATAGTACCGACCATGATTTCATTGAATTTTAGGTGATCGCGTCCTTCATCCGCTGATAGTGCAGCGGGCGATGCTTTATCAGAATTTGGATAATGAAGATCAATACTTGATGTTTCAGAACAATTGATAAAGGCTTCAAAGCAAGATATGCTGTCTCATGTGTGTTGACTCGCCCTTCTTGTAAGTCTCCTGCGCCGTCCCGGGGGGGGGTGGGGGGGGGGCGGA
>SZWC01011173.1:27744-41724 GCA_023375785.1 Penium margaritaceum | reverse complement strand
GTCGTCGGGCGGTCGACCTCCTCTCCCGTGGCAGGAAGGTGGAGGTCGGAGGTCGATGCAGCAAATCGACGGCAGAGCGTGGGGGTGGTGGTGGGGGAGATCTAGCATCGGAAGAGGGGCAAAGGGGGGAGATCTTCAGTGGCGGGCGGATGCGGTTGTGGGCAGAAAACCGCTTGCGGCAAGAGACGGTCGTCGTCAGTCGCTATCGACCGACGGTCAGTCGATAGCGACTGACGACGAACGTAAGTTGCCTGGGTCGTGTTCTGCGAGCCGTCAAAGGAAGAAAAATCAACTAGCATGAGTTGGGGAGGGTTTGCAACCGTAGATCGGAGGGGTGGTGTTTAAAAACAATTCAGGGGAGAGGGCGTACTTCTGCGTGGAATGAGCACATGCAGTGTGTAAAAAGCTGGAAACAATACCTCAACGGATAAATAAAGATAATTAATGAAGAAAAAAAAAAACCCAAAATGCATCGCGCGGTCGCAATCTGCATACTGGTGGGTGGGTGGGGGGGAATTTCATTGATGTGGGTGGGAGGGGTCCTGAGGTCGATCCCCCAGTGTGGGCACAAGTGTGAGCCACCAACAGCAGCGTGAGAGGCGCGGCGCCTCAACCGCAATCGGCCAGCCGCTGTTTCCCCACCCGCTCGGAGAGCAGGCAAGACACAAGCAGGCGACGCGCCACACAGGATCCACATCCATCGCCACACAGCACCCACATGCCTGCCTTGGCGGCGCCACCAAAGGACTCGGGTGCCTTGAGCGCACCACCAAGTTGGTGGTGGCGGCGCACCGGCGGCGCCACAGAGTCAGCCTGTGACCAGACTCCGCCACGGCTCCCCCATGCCCAACGGCCATGCCAGGTCAGATTAAAGTGCAGCTCCCGGCTGTAGCAGGCCTAGGGTCAGGCAGAAGGGTCAAGTAGCACGCACACACCAAGCACCCCACAGTGCGGGGTGCTTGGCTGTTAACGGTGACCTCGGGTCGAGTTCTTTACCCGAACTCGACTCGAACTCGAACTCTGAGTCCGAACTCGAACTAGTGAGTAAGCATGTTAAATCGAAATCGATACCAATATCGATTTAAGTCGATATCGGTTTCGATTGATGTCGAGTCGAAACCGAGTCGAGGCTTAACAGATGGTTGTCGAAATCGATACTAAGTCAATATCGATTTCGATTTCAGACATCGTAGTCACGATGTGTCGAGGTCAATAGGAAAACATCGATTTCGATCAAAAAAATCGATACGACTCGACTACACACTTGTGGTTTATGCCTAATTTAGGCAGGCTAATCATTCTGCTTGTGTTTGAACCTTCTTTGTGGAAAATAGTCAAACCTGTTAGTCGAAATCGATATGATGCTGGAGTGACATCGAGTCGAAATCGATATTGATGTCGACTTTCAAATCGACATCGATAAAGTCGAAATCGAAATCCATATTTATGAAATCAAAATCAATGATATTGATTTTTGATTTCGATTCAACATCCCTACTCGTGAGTTCGGGTCGAGCTCAACTCGGCAAGTCCGAGTTAGAGTCCGAGTTACCCTCTCGGGGCCCAAGTTGAGTTGGACTCAACTCGGGTTCGGCGAGTCCGAGTTTGAACTCGGACTCGAAAAACTCGGAATGCCGTCTGAGTCTGAATCCGAGTCCGAGTTCGAGTCAGGCTCTTCCAGTCCGAGTCGAGTCGCGTCGGACTCAGAAAACGCGACTCGAGTTCGAGTTTGAACTCGAACTCGCGAGTTTTCCGAGTCCGAGTTGAGTTCAACTCAAAAAAACTCGTGTCTGAGTTGCGCAGGCTAGGGCGGCTTGCTCATACCCCCCCCCCCCCCCCCCTTGACCGTGATGGATCGCTTAGAAGATGCGCTGGGGCTTGCCCATGGACGACTTGAGCCGCAAACGACTTCACGTTTCTGCCAATTCTTCTTGAGAAGGAAACAAAAAAAACTGGACGCCTTGCAAAGTTTTTTCATTTCCTACTCTTGGATTTTTTTGTATTTCCGCCGCAACGACTTCACGTTTCTGCCAATTCTTCTTGAGAAGGAAACAAAAAAAACTGGACGCCTTGCAAAGTTTTTTCATTTCCTACTCTTGGATTTTTTTGTATTTCCGCCGCAACGACTTCACGTTTCTGCCAATTCTTCTTGAGAAGGAAACAAAAAAAACTGGACGCCTTGCAAAGTTTTTTCATTTCCTACTCTTGGATTTTTTTGTATTTCCGCCGCAACGACTTCACGTTTCTGCCAATTCTTCTTGAGAAGGAAACAAAAAAAACTGGACGCCTTGCAAAGTTTTTTCATTTCCTACTCTTGGATTTTTTTGTATTTCCGCCGCAACGACTTCACGTTTCTGCCAATTCTTCTTGAGAAGGAAACAAAAAAAACTGGACGCCTTGCAAAGTTTTTTCATTTCCTACTCTTGGATTTTTTTGTATTTCCGCCGCAACGACTTCACGTTTCTGCCAATTCTTCTTGAGAAGGAAACAAAAAAAACTGGACGCCTTGCAAAGTTTTTTCATTTCCTACTCTTGGATTTTTTTGTATTTCCGCCGCAACGACTTCACGTTTCTGCCAATTCTTCTTGAGAAGGAAACAAAAAAAACTGGACGCCTTGCAAAGTTTTTTCATTTCCTACTCTTGGATTTTTTTGTATTTCCGCCGCAACGACTTCACGTTTCTGCCAATTCTTCTTGAGAAGGAAACAAAAAAAACTGGACGCCTTGCAAAGTTTTTTCATTTCCTACTCTTGGATTTTTTTTTATTTCCGCCGCAACGACTTCACGTTTCTGTCAGTTCTTCTCGAGAGCAGGCCGACGACGAGGAAGTCGACCGGCAGCCGCAGCGTTCTGCACCACCTGCTCTTCTCGTCCACGCCGTCGCAAGTTGCCGACCGACCGACCGACGACGGCGACATTCGGGCACCGGCGGCACCTTCTCCTTCCAGCTGGAAACTCGATCCTCGTCTCGTCGCCTTTCCTCTCCAGCACCTTCGACTCGACTCGACGTGACGCTCGAGTCACTCCCCCGTCTCGTCTCGTCTCGTGGTGGGTGACGTCGAGGGTGGGCAACCTTCCGGCCCTCGTTGAGGCCAGGGCCGAGCAGCCTGGGGGCATCTGCGCGATGATGGCCTCGGACGCGAGGAAGGCGGCGTACTTTTCTTCTCACCGGCTCCTTCACCGGCTTCTTGTCCTTGTTCGTCGTCTCCAGCGCCTCCACGCCCACGCGGTCCGGTCCAGGGCTCGTCGTCACCTCCAGGTGATGAACCTGGGCCTCCAGATGGGTGGATCGCCTCTGTCTTCTCCACGTGCTGGGCATCTCCGAGCATGCAGATGCGGCGCTTGGGGGGCGAGCGAGAAACGTGTGCGCCAGGAGGAGGAGGAGAAGGAGGAGGAGGAGGAGGTGGAGGAGGAGGAGGAGGAGGACGAGGACGAGGACGAGGACGAGGACGAGGACGAGGACGAGGACGAGGACGAGGACGAGGACGAGGACGAGGACGAGGACGAGGACGAGGACGAGGACGAGGACGAGGACGAGGACGAGGACGAGGACGAGGACGAGGACGAGGACGAGGACGAGGACGAGGACGAGGACGAGGAGGAGGAGGCGCACGGGAGCCGCTGAAACGCTTGTACTTCTGCGGGTCATACTTCTTCTTCACGTCGATCTGCAGGTCGATGGTCTCTGAGAACTTCCGGTTCTTCTTCTTCTTCTTCTTCTTCTTCTTCTTCTTCTTCTTCTTCTTCTTCTTCTTCTTCTTCTTCTTCTTCATTTTCTGAAAAATCTGACAGTTTTTTGAGGTCGCCGGAGAGTCAATCTGGACAATTTGCATCTGGACATGCAAGGAATCCAGTGATGCAGTCAAGATCGGGTTTGGAGCACTGTGAGGCCCAAGGTCTGGAGTCGTTGGAGGTCTATTTGACATTGACATGGTTCAATCAATATTGGGCAGATATCGACCAATATTGAGCAATGTCGAGGTTTGAAATGTATCGGAACATCGATATCGAGAATATCGAAACATTGAAACATCGACATCGGAAAATTGAATATGGTTTTGCAGCACTCCCACTAGAGTTGCGATATCGACAATATCGATATCGATATCCATTCTTGGATAACGATATCTTGAGATCGAGATCGACCCTCAGGGGGTCAATATCGATATCGATATCGATATCGATATCGAAACATCGAAACATCGATACATCGTATGAGGGTGGGGTGACGATAGTATCGCGGGCCTAGTATTGCGTGCGATTCTAGGCTCGATATTGATATCGGTATCGATATCGATATCCCGTCGATATTGATACCGATATTGATACCACGATGTCGCCTGCTTGAGGGTACCCCCCCGCAGTCTAGCGAGATCGACCGACATGGCCAACATCGACCATGGACGGCCGATGTCGGCGATATCGGTCGATTTTTTTTTATTCTATTTTTCTCGCTCTCCACGTCGATTTAGAACGGAACGACGTCACCGGAACCTAAAGAATACTGACCGATACCCTGTTCAGTCAAGTGAAGGGTCCTGTTTGTTGTACGTTTGTTTGAGGTTGGATGATGTTGGATGAGCACAAAAGGGCGAGATTGGATGATACGACTCGTAGCATCCAACGTCGTCCTGCAGTTGCGCTCTCCAGTCGCGCGACCACAGGACTGGTCACAGAACCTGCAACAAACCGCTCAAACACTTCTTTAAAACCGTAAAAACATTTCTCTCTCATTCTAAAAAATGGACCAGACAAAAAAATGACAAGAAAGAATTGCGAAACGTGTTCTGGATAGGGTGGCGATATCGCCTGAGCGATATTGTCATCGCTATCGCGATGTTGAAAATATATATATATATCGGCATCGACATCGATATTGAACGGAACGGCCGCTCGATGTCGGCGTGGATGGTGTCGATTGTCTCGATACCGGTTTTGCTCCTCCATACCGGTATCGAGCGTCGAGAGCCGACAGGCTGGCTGACAGCATCCAGCCCCCTCTTCGGCTAGTCGACGTTGGAATGGACCAACGATGACTAGCCGACCGGGACATCGGGGTGTGGATTGGACCTCGTCCAGTCGACACCCCGGTGTTTTTTTTTTTTTAACCCTTTCTTTCTCCACTGTCTTTTTTTCTTTTCTTTTCTTTTCTTGTTCTTTTTTTTTCTTTGTTCTTTTTTTTGAAACTTTTGAATATGGTTAGTAAGAAACCGAGAAGAACGCCGCCCCTGACCGGCACATCTGCGGGGTATAAGGGACGCCGCCACCAACGGCACATGAACGGTGGAAAAGAAAAGCAGCTAAGTACCGGCAAAGACCGGTTCAAAGGCACAAAGATCTGACAGAGAGAGGGCACTCGGCAAACCCAGTCCATACGCCAATGGAAGAACATCCTCCTCGGGCCGAGGCTCTGCAGCTGTACAATGAACGACGCCGTGGAACCGTATCGCAGCACACTGACTGCGAATGCCCGCAATGGAGACCCGCTGGGCAAGGGCAGAGGCCGCCCGCTGGGCCCAACGCTCTCGAAAACGTCCTCCGAGCAGCGGCGCGGCCCCCGTACTAGGCAGACCCTGGCGAGGCGAGCCAGAAAGGACCAGAAGTGGTCACCGAGGCCCCCAAGAGTCTCCCAGGCCAGAGGACGCATCTGCCGACCGCTCCCCTCCACCGCAAAGTATAGGCTCACCTTGGCCTTCTCTGCCGCAACGACTGCCAAGCCAGGCCCCGTGGCGCGGACCCCATGGGGGTTCACGGTGGTGACATCCAGCACCCACGTGAGGCCTGTCTCGGGGTCAGTCATCGTCAGATCCGACCGAGGCTCGCTCGCACCACCCGCCTGCAGGTCCCCTGCGCCTCCACTCTCCACCGTGTGAAGAAGACGGTGCTCCCAAAAGACAGCTGCTTGCTCGTCCCGAACGGCGTTGTGGACGCGCTGGATCGCGCCTCCACTCCGCCGCCTGGTAACTACTGCCGGGTCAAGGCCGTCCACCCCTGCCAGCAGCAAGTGTGGAAGAGGAAGACCCAGCCAGAGCTGAGCGTGAAGGCGGTAGTCCGATGGGGAGGTCACGCGGGCCAGACGGGGTGGCCTGCAGCCAGAGAGCGCTGCCCCTCGTCACCGTCGCCCAGCACCGCTGGTGGGCATGACGCACACAAAAAATAGACAGTACATGTCCAGGACACGATCCGCCTTTTTTTAATGGCAACCTTTGCGGGTGAGGAAGTTTTCGCACTCGCAAAGTGGACAGATGGCGCAGGAATCCAACGTGCGACCATTGTCCACGGATGAGTGCACAAAAACCTGAAAGGTGGTCTACTCATCGAACGAGACCCTAGCCTGAATGAAGCAGGGTCGCGGTCGATATCCACCAATATTCGACTCTTTTCTCTTCAATTTTCGATGTCGGGCGAATTGCACCCTCTCCATTGTCGATAGTGGACAACGAGACACATGTTTTTGCACAAATATCGCTGATATCGAGCGATATCGGCGATATTGACCATATTGGGCAGTCGATGCCCAATATCAAGCGATGTTGGGGAACGGGGGGTATCGACCCTCCGGTCCCCCATATCGCAATATCGATATCGACATCGATATCGAGTCGATCTCGATATCGATATCGATATAGTACCCATCATCAAACGCGATACATCGCGTTCGATGACATCGCGACGCTACCCTAGTTCTGGATGTGGTCCAGAGAACGTTCCGCGTCTTTCCAGCTCAAAATGTATACAACATAAAAGCTCAACCGAAAGCCAAAGTCAAAGTCGACATTTTTTCTCTCAACCCAAAAAATCAGTCGGGCTTACATGAAAACATAGACGATGACGTGTAGAGATGTATCCACTGGCTGGCGCAGTGGATACACCTCTACCTTCAAATCCTCTGAGTGGGAAGGTCCCTTGTTCTAGTTCCATGCCTGACAAAAGAAGTCAGCATGTCGTGGGCAACTACTACACTTCCGCCCTTGGCGCTCAGGATGGCACCTGTCCTCCCACCCCTCTAACCCCCTGACCCCCTTGTCCATCTGATGATGAAAGGATTGAAGAAGAAAAAACCATAAAAAAAAGAAAAATGCATATAGCCGTCGACATGAGAACATCGCCACAAAAAAAAATGGCGAGAGAAATGTTTTACTGTTGAAAAAAAGTGGTCACTCTTATCACCAATCAGTCATGCCTTTCCTCTTGGCCCGGGCTTCTGCCCTGCCCCCACTCCGGCTAGGCCTTATGGCCCGCCACCAGTTCTTGCAGCTGCTTATTGCCTCCATGATCATCTCCGTTTGCATCTTCAGCTCCCGCTCAGATGTGCCAAGGCACACAGGCTCAGCTGTCCTGCCGGCCAGCGCACAAGCGCTGCGGCAAGTAGGACAGGCTGGCCTTTGTGCCAGCACCCTGGCGCTGCGGCATCCTTATCATCATCCTCGTTGTAATCTCGGCCCGCGTGTCTACACTGCGGCCTCAACTCCTTGGATCAGCTCAGTTGATCGGCTCGCGCTTTGTCGCTGCGGCCCTCTCATTTTGCCGGCCCGTGCCTCGGCGCTGCGGCCTCATGGCCCGCGCCTCGGCACTGCCCCCAACTCTTCATGCTCCGCTTATCCTCTCATCTCCAGTGTGCCTGATCAGCCTCTCAGCTCGCTCATGCCGGTGCACCGCGCCCAATTCCACAGCTTAACTCACAGACCTTGTCTCTCGAACCGCGTTCACACTTCTTTGAAGCCTGTCTAGCTTGTCTGACCTTACGTAATGCTTCTCACAGTGACGTACTTTCTCCGACATGGTATCAGAGCAGAGGTAAAACTCCTGGCTCCTTCAACAGCATCGTAATCCTCTCTGACGCCCGTAACACAACATCAGCAGCAACAGCTGCAGCAGCAATCGCAGCAGCAGCGGCAGCAGCATCATGGTCACAATCCCCATCTGCAGCCACACACCTCTGGAATCATGGGTTCACACCACACCCAATCAAGTTGCAACATCATGAAGCGTATCACTCTCTAACTTCTTCGTCCTTGTGGTGGGGCAGCACCTCCTTCGTCTCCGCAGCCACGATCAGCCTCTCAAACTTGGCAAAGTAGTTGCAGTCATTGGTTCCTCCATACTCATCCCTCTTGCGATGCAGTAGTATCCACTGCTCCCTTATTCGCCTCTACTCCTCGCACTGCAGCAGAAGTATACCTACGATGAAGCAAGTACTGTCAATCAGCAACAACACTCAGAGAACAGCAGCACAAACCACACGTCCACCAGCACCAAAGCTCAAAGCTCAGCACCACCATCCTCCAGCCCTTCCACATGGAGCAGCTCTCTCACCACTGCGACCACAGCCGCCCCCGTGGAAGCACGGCTTCACCCCTCCTATCGTGCCAACAGCCTCAACGTCAATCCCTCCAGATCTCCCCTCTCTCTGCCACAGGCATCGGCCACAGCACCAACAGCAATGCCAACAACCACTGCACTGCAAGCAACTGTTCCTTCTCTGTTAGAAGGAAGTTTCTCGGGGCAGCGAGACGTCTGGACTGTTTGAAGAGAGAGAAGACCACGAGTAGGAGGAGTAGTCATGACAAAAGAGTGAAGGTTTGTATGCTGAAGGTGGCAAACTAGTTTCGGCTCAAGAGAGCCTTCATCAGTGCCTTGTAACAAACATGACCAACACATGCATGACTTTGTACTCCATTTACAGGTGGCGTCAGGATCAGAGATGCGCGAAGCGAGTGGCGAAGAGCACGAGGCGCGTGGCGCTCGAGGTGCGACAGATTGGAGCGTCGAAAAAATGGCGACGCAACCCAAGAGCCAGTGGTTACGGCGGGAGTCGAGCCCGGACCAGGAAGCTAAAAAGCTTCCGAGGGAGTTTCCAAGCCAAAATAACACGAGGAGTGAACACAGCAGGGAAAACGGCATTTAGACGTTTTGCAAAACGTCTAAAAATGCCCCCGAGGTGAAGGGACTGAGACCGGGGGGTCAAGAGTGTCCTCATCACGAGGGGCCTGCGAAAGTCCTCAGTAGACTTGGAGTTGTGGGCTTGAGCTTGATCCAGTAGTTCAGGTCGTTGTGAGAAGTTCCACCGAAAAAAGAGAGGGTGGAGGAAGGCGGCTGGGTAGCCACGTGCACGCAGACGTTTGAAGAAAGATTCTCGTAACGAGTAAAAGTCTTCTTCATTGGAGGAGTGCAGTAGGTAGCGCCGGATCTCACAGGAGATGAAAGATTGCTTGCAGTTGATGAAATGGTAGCTTCTGTATGGCAAGTAAAGATATCTGTTCATTGGTTTTTGGAACGTGGTAGTATCCAAAGAACCAGAGACTTGAAACTGCTTGCCTTTGAAGATGGAGAGATCAAGAAAGTCGATGCGGGAGGAGGAGATCTTGCTTGCAATCTGGATGTTGGGGTCGAGAGAGTTCAACGTATTGAGATAGCGTTGCAGTCCCTCTAACGAGCCGTTCCACAGAATAAAGCCGTCGTCAATGAACCTCTTGTGGAGAAGAGGAGTTCCCACATTATGTTCTAGAACAAGTCTGTCCAAAAAGCTCATGAACAATACTGCAAAGCAGACTGCAACGGGTGTACCCATTGCTGTTCCTTTGATTTGCCTCCATGTTCTTCCTTGGAATTCAACATGGTTGTTGTACATGACCCAAGAGAGGAGAGCAAGTACAAGAGGGGCTTTGGGATGCCCGTCCTGTAGCAACATAATCTCTCAATGTATTCGAGGGCTGTGCCAAGCGGGATGCTTGGATAGAGTGCCACGACATCATATGTTGCAAGGAGGCAAGACTCCGGGAAGGAGTTGGAAGTGAGATGCAACGAGAGAGAAGTGCTATCTCGAAGGTACGTGGGCTGTTTCAGAACCAGGGGTCTGAGTTCCGAGTCTGGCCACTTTGCGACATTGTTTGTCACCCAAGAGTGACTGGCGGCAATCGGCCGTCCAACCACGGGTGACTTGTGCACTTTAAGAATGACATAGAATGGACAAAGGCCTAAAACCATCCTTCGGCTTGTGGAAGAAGAACTTCCAAGTGGACAAACCAAGCAGGCTGCTGTCTTCAAACCGTTTCTGGATGGCTTTCAGATCAGCAAGGATGCGTGCAGAATCAGCCGTTGAAGGAGAATAGGTGGAGGCATCGTTCAGGTGCCGGAGGCACTCTGAGATGTAATCCGACTTGTCCATGACGGTCAAACCAAGATTCTTGTCCGCCTGTTCAATGACAATGTTCTTATCAAGCATGAGGCTTCTTAGGGCCTTCTGGAGGTGTCTTGGATTCTTCTTGGAGGGAGTAGGGCGGGTAGCGGAACACCGCTCCTTGACTTCCAACTCCAAGAGGTCAAGTTCACCTTTAAGTACAGACGGAGTAGAGGGAGGTTGCCAAGAGGGATTNTGCTTGAGGGTACCCCCCCTTGGTCTAGGCGTCGTTCAGGTGCCGGAGGCACTCTGAGATGTAATCCGACTTGTCCATGACGGTCAAACCAAGATTCTTATCCGCCTGTTTAATGACAATGTTCTTATCAAGCATGAGGCTTCTTAGGGCCTTCTGGAGGTGTCTTGGATTCTTCTTGGAGGGAGTAGGGCGGGTAGCGGAACACCGCTCCTTGACTTCCAACTCCAAGAGGTCAAGTTCACCTTCATGTACAGACGGAGTAGAGGGAGGTCGCCAAGAGGGATTGGGCACACGGAATGGATCAATAGGACGGTGTTGGCTCTCTCTGAAGAAATGAGCCAAGCGGACTGATCTGGAGAAATCATAAACGCTGTCCTGAACCAAACTGTCGGAAAGTAACCTTGGTTTGAACACATAATTCGGTCCGAGGCCAAGCAGTTCTTGCTCATGGCAAGTCAGCTCACGGGAGCAGAAGTTATGGATGCCAAAGTTAGTAATCCTTGAAGAGAGAAAAGATACAGTCCTGGAACCAAACAACTTCAAAGCGGCATCATGAACGCTTAGTTCTTCTTGTTGCCGCCTTGGCCGGACCCGTTTTTTGGGCCTGTCTTGGGCTTGGTCTGCGGCTTGGGCTCCTTGGGGTCGGTCTTGGGCACCTTCGGCTGTTGCAGCGCCTTTGGCTGCTGCTGCTGCTGCTGCTTTGGCTGCTGCTTAGGCTGTTGCTTAGGCTGCTGCTTCGGCTGCTGCTTGTGCTGCTGCGCCTTCGGCTGCTGCTTCTGTCGCTGCTGCTGCTGCTGCTTCGGCTGCTGCTTGGGCTGCTGCGGCTGCTTGGGTGCGGTGGGGTTCAGACTTTTCAGGCGACGTCGCCTGAAAAGTCTCAACGTCGACTGCAAGCAACTGTTGCTTCTCTGTGGCACGGCGGTTTCGACTACCTCACGGACCTCCTCTACTCATCCCAGCATGACCTCATCTTACCAACCAAAGAAAACAGCAGCATCCTTTTAAACTCTCTCTCCGCGGCACGGCAGTATCAACTGCCCTCTTGACCACATCGTCTTCTTCTGCACCAGTACTCTTTCGCAACAACAGCGACTACATTCTCTACAGCGCAGCGCTTCTTCCTCCCTACACAACATCGCACTAAACAGTCCACCTTTACAACAGCTTGCACATGGACTACAGCCCCAAATGCAGCAGCACCAGCGCAGACGCTGGCAATCCCAAAGGTTCTGCCGGACTGTACTTCCTCCATAGCAATGTGGCGGCAAGGGCTCTCACCCTGTCTACCTGTCCTCCTTCCCCTACCTCAGTTCTCCCTCACATCTGCCAAACTCTTTACTGGCCCAGTCATCCCAAATCTTGCAGCACCCTTGTTCTCATCCTCCGACTCCGAGCAACTGCATCAGTCCTCTCGGTTCATCAGTCCACCTGTCCCGGCGCAGCACAAGCATTCGTCCCACAACAGATCCTTATGTCTGCACCGTCAACATCAGCACTCACACAGCAGCTGCTTCACTGTCTTCCCTCCATCCCTTGGTTCTAACCTCACCCGTCCCTATTGACTCTCCGTCTCCGCCAACCAGCATCCCCGATCCAGCACCAGGCGCCTTCGTGGCACAGCGTCGCTTGCACCTCAGTACAGCTTCCCTTGAGAAGCTCTACACTCCACTCCATTGCTTCTGCGACGCGATGGCCACCACCATCCCCTTGATCGCATCTACTCCCTGGTACTCCCCTCTATCTCAAGTCCCTCTCCCACGGTCCCTGTCTCTCTAAAGCAAGATTCGAAACCGTTTAACACCCCTATCCTCTCCCACGGTCCCTGTCTCTCCTGGTGTTCCCGACCAAACCAGAAGCCGCCATCGTCTTCCATCTGTGGTTCCCTTCACTCTACAAGTGGATTGTATTTTTCTAAGACGCTTTGCAAAGCGTTTTAGAAAAATACAATTCTGTGGTTCCCTTCACTCTACAAGTGGGTGCACGTACGTACCCCCTTAACAGCCTTGTCACATTGCAAGGGGGCTGTTGGACTAAACATCTCAATGGTCACGAGGCTGCACCTGGGTACAAACACACACCGAGAGTATGGCACACGGAGAGACACGAACACCTCTCAGAGACCCTGTTTGCAAATCACCAGAAAATGCACTCCAGACGCGGTACACGACGTGACCTCTCAACCATCCTATTCTGGCGGACGGTTGCGGGTATGGAAAACAGCCAACGGCACACGCGCAACCGTCAACGACTCCGTCAGTGCCAACAGACGGTGAGCGGCACGGGCTCCCGCTCAACATCACCAGATACCTCCGGGCGGTCCAGACCTAAGCCCCTCCATCGGCGACTCTCACTCTCGGCGACGCGAGAGTGAGAGTCGGACGGTGACTACTCCGTAGAGAGCGCCCGTTGGTCTCAAGGGGCCCAAAATTGGGGCATTTGAACAGCACACGCAACTCATGGTATCAGCATGACGTTAAGGTCGTATGTTTTACCCAAAAAAAAAAAATGGCGAGCTGTCGATTGGACCTCGTCCGGTCAACATCCCGATAGATTTTGTTGGCAAAAGCCGAAGAAGACTCGCCGAAGAAGGGATCGATGGGCTGGCTGGCTGCCGCTAGCCAACCCGTCGGTCTCCCAGCGTCGCCGCTCGATGCCGGCATCGAGCCCTCGTGCCGGTATCGCGGCTATCGAGGGCGACGGCGTCGGTACCGAGGGGCCGTCCGCTCGATGCCGATGCCGGTACCCTTTTTTTTTCAGTATCGCAAGAATCGCACGATACAAGTATCGCGTGACCGATACCCCCACCCTACGTCGTATCGATATTTCAATATCGATATTGACAACGACACAGAAGGAGCGCTTGGGAGGAGAATATCAATATCGACCTCTGAAGGAGGGGGGGAGGCCCATCCTCAGAGGGAAAACATCGATATCGATATCCATATCAATATCAATATCGATATCGATATCAAACGATATCCATATCAATATCGATATCGATATTACGATATCGATATTGACAATGTTTTCGATATCGATATGAAAAGTCGCAACTCTAACTCCCACCCTAGCCGTGCCGTCGCTTTCTGAGACCTTCTCATTCCGCCGCCGACGTGCCCCACACAGGCACTCACGTCACGTCTACTGAAATCAGCTGGCTGGAAGGCACAAAACCGTACCCTGTTTGGCGTGCTCTTCACTCTGAAGGGGGGGGGGGGATTCTGTTCAGGATGCTTGAGGACATGTTCAGCCCTGGGTCAACCTGTTTGGCGAGGTCGCACTCCTCGACGCTGTGTTGTGCGTGCGCCGCTGCACCGCCAACTGAAACTGCTTCTGATGCATCTACTCTGCAGTCCAGGGTAGAGCCTTTGTGTCCAGAGTCTGGACACAAAGCTCATCATGAGTGTGCCTGACCAAAAAACCCGAAACAAAACAAAAAAACAAAAACAAAACAAAACAACCTTCAGAAGACTTCTGGAGACCCTCATTCTGCTTGTGCCAACTTCCAGCTTCTCCGTATCAAGGCGAGGGAATGGAGAAGGACGGAGGAGTGGCTTTATGGTTTAGGGAAGAGAGAGAGAGAGAGAGAGAGAGAGAGAGAGAG
>SZWC01011173.1:3239-24495 GCA_023375785.1 Penium margaritaceum | reverse complement strand
AGGGGAAGGGAGGGGAGGGAGGGGAGGGAGGGGAGGGGAGGGGAGGGGAGGGGGGGAGAAGGGAGGGCAGGAGGGGTGGCGACTGAATGCACTTAGGAGGAGTTGAACCCGTCGCAGAATCGACCGTGCACACCTCAGCCGCATCTTCCGCCGACAGCTTTGCCTTCAGACCGTCTAGAAACGCAAGGAGCGCCGCCCCGTCCTCCGCCTTGATATTGCTGCCGCCGCCGCCGCTGCTGCTGCTGCTGCTGGCGCTGTTGGTAGCAGCCATGCTGTGGCAAAGCAAGGGGAAGGGCAGCGAGGAAGGGCCTGTGTAAACGGGAAGTCTTCAGGCTAGCAGACACCGCCACCGGGTTATCAGCTGTGGGCCACCGGGTACAGACGTGGGCCCCGCGAGACTCGACTTGCCCCTACTTTCGGCTTGCCAGAATCGGAGCGTCCTCATTTATGCGATGATATGTGTCTGCAATCCCACGGTGATCATCGCACACATCGAGAAGTGAAGTTCGAGATTGTTGCGCAAGCGGGACGTACGCTACTTCAGCAGGATGAGGTGCGGAGCAGAAAACATTCTGTCAATTGAGATGACTTTTGATTTCTAGTGTCAGAACTATCAAGAGATACATAAAACGATGAAGATGCCGATTACCCCCTGTTTTGTCACCCTTGACCCTCATACACCCCTCGGTCAGAACAATAAACCCCATCCGCCCCTCCATCGGAACGAGAAGTCCCATTCGCCCCTCCGCCAGAGCGATAAGCCTCCTCCGCCCCTCCGTCAGAGAGATAAGCCTGATTCGCCCCTCCGCCAGCACGATAAGCCTCATTCGCCCCTACCCGTAGACAATAAGCCCCATATACCCCTCGATCAGCTTTCGATGTCGAATCGTAGAAAATGATAGAAAAGAAGCCTAATGTACCCATTGTTTGTGATGTGATGTAACACTACAAGCGAACGGAACCTCACTCTACACACGTGCTGACAAACGTAAATGCTTCAATCTGCGCAAAGGCTCGGCATGGTACCATAGACACATGCGCCTCTCCTTAGGTGTGCGTTTGGCCGCACATAACGATTGATGCTTTTGAAAACCATGGCCCGGAACGGGACATAGTGGAGTCGTTTGCGCGGACAAACCCGTGCGTATGGTATACATATACTACGGTTGAGATCGCTTCGAACTTCCTCTTCCCTCCCGTACTAAATAGTACATTGAGCAAACCCTATTTCGACATGTCCCATGTTCGAGAAACGCGTCCTCTGCCACCGTTACAACAATGGGTTGGCAGCCCACAACCGGTGCACGGCCCTTGGGAAACCGTGACATTTCCCCTCCCTCCCATGGATCACGTAACTGCGGTGGCCGAGTGGGCAAACATAAAGCGCGCATGGAACATGATCAACCCAAATACACCAGTCGACCAATACACCATGTGTTGGCAGTTGGGCATGCGGGCACCCCATGCTTGGCTGTTGTGCTGTCCACCCAATTGGGCGCCATGGATGTCGGTCTGGCCAATTCCATGTTCGCGCTTGTGACCATCACTTTCGTTTAGCTATGTCCGCGGTATTTTTCATGACTACTTGCAGGGCACTTTAGACTGAAGTTCGTGCACTTAAAATGAAGAATATACCACCCTCATTGTGATTAATTCTTTGCATTCATGCAACAGAATGTCCTCTCATTTAGGGTGTTTGTGGACAAAGTAATGACAAACATAGCAGCCCTAAGAGGAGAGATATTGGGCAATTATGCATCGTTTAGCCAGGCTTTTTAGGATCAAGTACTCTCATGTGACGTTAAAAATGTCTGCCTCATGCTCATTTTACACCCCTTGATAACAACTGAAAGTCCACTTGTACATCAGAAATGTGGAGAATGTGATGACATTTGTAGCAGCCAGAATAGGACACCTATTGTACTACAAACATCAATTACATGTGTATGTCGAAGTTTTCTTTGTATATGATTGTGGGTTGGTGTACAAGCTTTAACAGATAAGCCTATGTGATGTTCTTTCAAGTGTAATGTGAATGTTTTCCTAAACATCCTATGAACAGAACGAACAGTCAAGTGGATAATAATGTGTTCTTGTACAACATTGGCAACTGTAATGATCCTTTACTTGGCACTACTTGTTTAACATCACACCACAACAAAGGCGCTCATTTGCAAATGGACATTGGGTTGAGGAAATTGCATCAGGCAAATGTCAATGACTCAACACTACGCACAGTGGAAGTGGGATACGTGATCTCATTGAAAATTTCACGACTCAACCCTCGGAGAAAGTGAACAATGTCACAGACAGGACACAGCGGCTCCCATGCCTGACAGTGCTCAGCATCGTAAACTACCTCTGTCTCGCTGTCTGAATGTTGGCTGCCACGTCTGCTCCTTGAAACATGCCGGCTATTGGACCCCCTCCCCACGTGCACTGAACTACTGTGCCTCAGCTTAACCCTAACATTTTTCCTAACCCAAAACCCCCCTGTCCTGGTGAACTGCGAACCGCCTGAGTCAATGGTTTGTTCAATCTCCACTGTCCAACACACTTCATCCAACACATACAATAAAACCATGTACTAGACATGAAAAGCATAGGTGATAAATTACATGACATTAGGTAAGGGAATGCACGAAGAAAAAGCAAACACACACTCACCTCACTCTGCATCCTCTGGCTCTTGCTCGTACGTCTGCTTCCACTCTCTCTCCTCCTCATCCAATTGCTGTGTGTGCTCGTCCTGCGTCACCGTCTCACCATCATCACCAAGAGGAGGGGAGTATACACCAGAGTCATCACTGTCACCACCATCATCCTCATCGTCGTTGTCACCCCGAGGTGGAGCCTCCGGATCATACTCCACGTCACCACTGGCATATACTGCAAGTGGAGCATCCACACTCATGGAGGCATTTGCACATGCCTCCAAGGCTGCTGCAGCCTTAGCTGCAGCAGCCTCTAGGCCTCCATCAAACCCCCTTGCTGCAGCCTGAGCATGGCTTGAAGCTGGCGGGTTTTTGCAATGTGACCTGGTATGTCCTTTTTTCCCACACTTTGGGTAAATGAAGTTTGTTTTGCGCAAAGTCTCCTGGTCCTCCTGTGCGCTGCGAGGGCAGCCCTTCCCACGCTTAGGTCCCGGCTGCAGCCATAGGGGTTCCACGGGCCGAATGTTTTTCATGACTGGAGACGGGAGGGGGTTGTTGTATGCCCAACGGAACACCATGCGAGTGAGTCCAGGGTCGGCTAGGTTTTCTGCGTTGATGCGCTTCATGAGCAAAAATGCGCATGCATGCTGGCATGGCAGTCCGAATTCCTTCCATTGACCACAGTTGCACGTCTTCTCCAAGATGTCAACCTGCCGTGGATGGTTAGTGGGACCCTCCACTGTTGCCGTATTGGGGCCCTCGTCCGTCACGGTGTACTCTCGTGCCACTGCGAGACAGTGGAGTAGTCGGTCTGCTTGGGCAGGGGCCAAGGCAATCTGCACACCTTTAGCCTGGGCATGGCGAGCACAGAACATGCGCTGCACAAAAGGGTAGATGCTGACAAAACAGTAGTACGGATACAGCTTGCGGTGAGCTGCAATGTGCGCGTTCCAGCTCTTGGCTGCGTTGGACGTGGTGTGACCCCCTCTGCCCAGAGGGCAATGGAGGCGTGTCCACTTCTCCAAAGGTACCCCCCCCCACCACACTCCCATCCTCCCCTTGCCTTCCGAACAGGTATGCATAGGCAGAGGCACTCACTTGTCGCAGGTGGGTGGTTGCCTTCTCCCATGAATCGACATTCAGCGCGTGCGCACACTTCCATGCCCAGTGTGCAGCCTTTTTCTCGTATCAAGTGCGGACGTTCTCGCACAAATGCCATGCGCAGTATGTGTGGGTAGCACCAGTGAGGTCTTTCTCCAACGCTTTCTCCAAGCCTTTCTCTATGTCTGTTATGATGCATGTGCCGGACAGTGCAGTAGTAGGATACGCGATTGCTATCTGTGCGCAAAAAAGGACCAGCCCTTCTCATCCTCAGTCGGCGCCAGTGCCCACGCCATGGGAACAGTGTGGTCGTTGGCGTAAAAAAACTGGGCAAGCAGGAGAACCTGCTTGTGCCCGTTTTTGAGAAATGTGGCATCCATCATCACTATTCGTCGGCTGTGTTGGAAGCCGATCCTGGCAGCACCTGGAGCGACAAATGCCCACAGGAGACACCATTCTTATCCTTGTGCACTACCGCGTGTGTACTTGGGTCGACGCGTCTCAGCTACACGCAGCACGTGGACATACGCATGTGAATATATGTCAAATGTGCAGCACAACCAAACAACAACAGCTAAGAGGCTCCACGTGTGCGTCTTCTTGCCCATGAGGTTTTCCTGAGCCTATGTCTTAGCACGGTACAGTGTGTTGTTGGAAATGTTGACGCCGGTCCACGTGTCCAAACCTATTGTGTACAAACCTCGTCGATGTATGACGAAAAGAGGCCCCACGTGTCCGTCTTCTTGCCCATGAGGTTTTTCTGAGCCTGTGTCTTTGCGCGGTAGAGTGTGTTGTTGGAAATGTTGACGCCGGTCCTTTCGTGGAGTACCTGCCGCAGTGTCGCTGTTGAAGCCGTGGGGTCGCGCTACAGGGCCTCTGATATCTTGCGGGCCACCCACCCCTTCTGACGCACGGGTTTACCGCGACCAATTGCAGGAACACACTTGTGTCTGTCGGCGCAGTGGGGCACAGTGACCTGGCCAAACTTACTTGTAACATGAGCCCGGAGGAGCCACGTACAACCCTTCTTCTTCGTCTCGGAGCACATGACGTGGAATCTGGCAGGCTCACTACGCACCCACTTCAGACCAAAGCGGTTGTCAACCGCATAGTCCTCCACAAACGCCCGAGAGGCGTCTATGTTGTCCAAGAACATGCCCTCCTCCGGTTCCTTGGGCATCCCCTTTTGCTTCTTCGGGCTGTGACATGGTTCATCGTCTAAATCACCTGTGCATGGTAGTTCAGCAAAAAGTGAAAGAAAAACATTCAGGCTAACAAATGTGTACTTGCAACAGCAGGATTACAAATATGTCCTTCCATCAATATGGTCTGCTTCTTCTTAAGGAAAGCAGACACGATAAATGTGATGGACACAAAGTGAGCGTTACCGAGGTGGCCATGTGAAACGGACAGGACGCGACGACGCCCCATGCTAAACCTAACAGGTCCGGCTTCCTGAACATCGAGGGACCCGGGAGCACGGGGTGGTTCATCCGGGAGTTGGTTCTGTGGGAGGCCGTTAGCCTCGTCCAACTGCTGGGCCTACCAGTCATCTGCCCAATCCCGAGTCAACCAAAACATGACATCGTCAAACGCGCCTGGTGGGTCGTCTGGCGGTGGGTTATCGGGATACCACCGCGGTGCAGGAACTTGAGCGGGCCGAGGAGCGTTCTCGTCAGGACTTTGTTGTGTGGCAACATGCCACGCGTGGTTTTGGAAAGCCATCCAAAACAGAGGGTATTTCGGCCACAAAATAGCTTGCTATTTATCCGATCTTCCCTCCTATTCAGGCTTACCAGTGTCCCCTACGACTTGGTCGTCCACCATCCCGAAGTCACGAAGGAGGCAGTTGTAGAAGCACCATTGTTCGAGGGAGCAGAGACGGCGTGAACGAGGACCGTGCAAGACTGAATGAGACTGGATGAAACTGAAGCGGGACCCTGCCGAAAAATGGCGTGCAACTGGCGGACCATCCGAGGATAGGTGGACACGTAGGATGAGGGCACTGTCCGTCGATTTGTTTCATCGTGCACACTCTGCTACTGTAGTGCATGTGAGAGTCATCCGGTGGCAACGACTATTTCACCATGCTTTCCGGTATCCACCTGCATGCCCATGGCGAATGGCGGTTGAAAGGATGTCACACTGACATGTGCGCAGCAGCTCTTCATGGTGTGCCGGGGAGGTTACAACACGGACACATGTCGTACCGTTCAGCGGTGCACTGTAATTGGCCCGCTGACCACTTGCTGAGCTATCCAGACATCTCTTAGGCTCGGCAACACGTTTGGATGCCAGTGCATGAACCTTGCCAGCTCACGGCTGAGATTGGTGCAAGGGGTTTTTGATGAGACAAGGATACCGCATACGCTGATAACACGGCCATGCAGACGCGGTCTGTGGAATGACGGAAACCTGATGTAATTCAAATATGTCAACAAGGAAAGCATTCCCCCAGTGAAGGAGCACACAAAGTAAGCCAAACCGTACATTTTTAAGTCCCAAACGATTACCATTGTCGCCGTCATAGTGAACCGTAAGACTTGAGTACATACATGACACGTGCTTGTACGAAGTGAAGAGCAAATTCCGTAAAAGTGAAGTAAGAATACTAGGTCACCCTTATTCGGCAGAAAATGAACGATACACCATCACATGACGAGTTCCAAGTTTTCAAGGGGTATATGGGACTTGTTGTTCAAGGGTAGGGGCGAATAAGGCTTATCGTCCTGGCAGAGGGGCGGATCAGGCTTATCGCTCCGACGGAGGGACGGATCAGGCTTATCGTTCTGACGGAGGGGCCGATGAGGCTTATCGTTCTGACGGAGGGGCGGATGGGGCTTATTGTTCCGACGGAGGGGCGGATGGGGCTTATTGTGCCAAACTAGGGGTTTATAGTCACTCCGCCCTACACAAAACAATGAGAAAAGATACGTCCCTCAAGTACGAGTCCCTGAATTCCGTGAGTGGACATTCCTTTCCTTGCAACTGTGGTCAACCGCGCGTTAACCTCACTATTTTTACCCCAATCAACCAAGGGTACTTTGGCCACCTGCCCCGACCTCCTGATACGCCGAGCAGAACATAAGTGGTTCACAACGATGAGGTGCAAGACAGAAGACGATTCAAGGAGTTGGGACATATGGTGTTACGCCAAGCAGAAAAGTGGGTGGTTCATGGGGATAAGGTGTGGGACAACAGACGACTCGGGTGTTTGGGACAAATGGATAATTTGTATTAAGTAGTAAGTGTACTTGGATGATGAGTTTCGAGTGAGTCAAGCATAAACATACAATGCCAAGAATGACAATGAGGCATATCTTGGATCATCGACGTTCGAGCCGAGCGACGCGTGCGGAGTCAAGTCATTTGAGAGGCTGATTTAAGAAGCTTCGCCGAGAAGTCAGGGGACATCAAGAATATCGAGGCGTCTCTTTATAAGAGTCTAGCGTTGCCGAGATTTTGAACGAAGGTTATCAAAACATCGATGATATTTGCTATACTTATCTCAACTATTATGGAAGGTGGTCGAAGCTGTCAAAGCTTTTCGGACGCAACACAGAATGTTGGGGCAGTTGGAAAAAATGCCCTTGGCCAAACGTGTTGGTGTATGGGCTTTGAGCTGTCATTTAGGATATGTTTGGAGTACATTGCATGTTTTCCCATCGGTCGAGACCCGGGCACCCGGTTGATTGTTCCAGTGCCTCGGGAGACCTCCATTGTTGTTCTCATTCTCTATGCCATTCATATTCCACGTTCGTGCCTTTGATGCAACGTGGATGACGGGTCCTGGTGGGCTGGCCGCCAGTCCCCAATACACAAGTCCTCAGCAGGGCTCATTGTATTCCCTCCCTTCATTATTACTTCAGTTGTTTCCAGACTTAGCCAAACATTGGCGCTGCATTTCTCCCGCTCACCACCAGAGCTCATGTCTCATTCAGCATGGGCCTGCATGCCCCAGACTCATTTTTGCAAAATGGCGTAAAAATCTGGAAGTCGCCGCGGAATGGGCCATGAATGTAAGGACAAAAATGCCCACTTGCGAAGTTCAGGCACTCGTGTACGTTAGGGATGTAACACTTCCCCCTTTTGAGCCCCGACGCCCCGGCGCGTTAGTCGATGTAGGCCGGTGACAAAAAAGTAGCTGTCAATCAAATAATGGACATCTTGCGGGTTGTCGTAGGGCTCCCAACTGTTGTGCGCGGCGTCAGAACTGTCAAGGAAACTGGAACATTGATGGGTGAAGGCACACTTGGACATAAGATTTAGCACACACAAGTAGTAAGCATACACTCCTGCACATGCATCACACAGAGAAGTATGTATAAATGATCCGAATCCACACAGCTGACTCACACTCACTTTGGAAACCAGACACATTGTGGTAGTAGGTGTTGTAGCTGTACAAGTTGAGTAGCTCACCAACTCTTGGAGACATGACTAGGATGTAGCTTGAACCACAGGGTGTAAGCCCTTCTCAGTGACGATGTATGATGTACACTGTACCAGGTTGAAGTACTGGAGACCTGGACGGAAGGGCTTGGAGTGCCTGATGGTCGGCTGCTTTTGATAACAATTGAAGGCATACTCACCAAGTCACTTGATGGTCCTTTAAGTAGGCGGGTCCTCCTTGGATGCTCCTGGTTGGGAGGTTATAGGGTTGCACAACCTCCTGGGTGATTGTATAATCACATAGGTGGTTGCATAACCACCAAGGTAGTTGCATAACCCTCTGGGCTAGCTTTAAGGCATTTGAGAAGATGAAGGGTCACCAGGAAGCTAAAGGGCCACTGGCAGCAGAAGGGTCACAAGCTGCCAATAAGTAGCATTAATCTCTTGTGAGGATATGAGCTTGAAACCTGAGAAGAATTCCCTGTAGGATTTTAAGCCTTTTTAAGGAGAACCCGGCCGCTGAGACTGGTCAATGTCAACACCCCTCCTCATTCGAAGATGGTCGAAAAAGTCAAAAGGTGAAGGAAATCAAGGATCTTCATTTTTGGTGGGTACGAGGAGGTTTTGCAGATGGAAGTGGTCGTAGGAAGTTCAGCTGAGGAGGTGATGAGAGTTGGTCGGGAGGACGGGAGGATGAGGATGTCCAAAACTCCTTGATCGGACATGGAGGGTTGTCCCACTCGACAAACGCTCTAGAAGAGGTGGAGCTCGGGTTGTGCTCATCTTGTGTAGAAGAAGTGTCGATTCTGAAGGAGAAGGGCATTTTCGTATTCGTTGCACAAGAAGAAGCATGATTTATTCCCAAAGTAGGAAGCTGCGTATTGCGTGCTGATGGTCATGAAATTGGGGCATTGCAGTCTCCAACGATGAACACTAGAAGCTGCGAAGCGAGAGGGGATGAGAAAACGGGTCCCCCTCCTCTCGCTTTGTAGCTCGAGCAGGTACTACGATCCTCGCATTATCTGTTGGAACTGCAAAGTTTGGAGTTTCCTCAGAAACTGCGAGGGGGGTTTTACGATGATTGAGCAACAAAGCAACCACCCACGAGCCACCCAGCGGTCGCGAGCCACCCGCCAATCAACCGGGGCCGTCGATCATGGGTAGGCGAGCTCACGAGCGGTTGCTCACGGTCGCTGGATCTACCATCGCTTTTCCGGTGTGGATAGCGTAATCTGCCCCGCCAGTTGGATAGTCCTGGAACGCGTCACAAGCAAGTTCGACGACTTTCTCAGACTCTCTTGCCGATGATGTTGCCAGAAATGTGCCAAACGGTTCTCTCAAGCTGAAACGTTGCCAGTTAGGTGGAGAACTACCTGAAGCAGTTTTCTGGTTGCACTTTGGCAGGAGGCAGCTCGGGGTTGGTAGTAACCTCCAAAACAGCGACCACAAGAGTACCCCCTTTGACTTGTGAGACTCCAAGCAGCTCAGTTTAAGATCCCAATATCACCATAAATGCCATAAATTGTGGCTCCGTTGTCTTTTCTTCCCACAAAGCCATTTTCAGCCGTGATGTCTACTTTTGCGGGTTGAATTCCCACAGTAAGGTTTCCTCCTGCTGGGGTCGTGTCACAATGAGACGCCCCATGTTCTTCGAGGATGGAGCAAACAATCCCTCTGATGAGGGACATCGTGTTTTCCCACGACTCGAGATCCCAAGTTTGGATGAGGCGTTACACACGGGAGCTCATCCAACATATGAGTTCGGGATCCCAAACTCAGCATAGGGATCATTTCAGACGTACATGAAGAGCGCACTCGAGGTGAGTGGTCCTTCGCTATGGAATCCGCTTTTCTGGATGCAGAGAGCGTGCTTTTCTTTGTTCACGCCTTTTGTGAGAAAATATGCGACTTGTCTTTCTCTACGCATGAAGAGTACATTAACGGTATCATCGAGGACCTTGGAGCAAATCCAGTGTCCCTTGATGGTGATGTGTTTGGTGAGACTGTTGAACTGTGTTGAGTTGGCAAGGCTGATTGTAGACTGGTTGTTCACAAATAGGGGCGTAGGTCCCTTTTGCAGAATACCAACCTCTTCGAGGAGGTTTCGTAGATAGGTGATTTCTTGTGCTGCTTTTGTTGCGGCCACGTACTCTGTCTCGGTGCTATTGAGTGTGACGTGAGTCTGCTTCTTGCTGGACCGAGATATTGCCGCACCTTCGAGCAGGCACATGTAGCCTGTAATGCTGCAACGATCATCAAGCTATCCACCAAAGTTGGCATCACTATAGCACTACATTTCCAGAGAAGTTTCTGTACCATAAACGAGCTGCAGCGTAAGTGTTTCCTTGAAACATTATAGTGCACGAGTAAACTCCTTGCATGTTCTATAGGGACGAGTCTTGTTATAAGAAGCGAGACCTTTGGCTGCAAACTGTAGGTTTGGTTGCGTACAGCTTGTTGCATGCATAAGAGATCTGACATGCAAGAGATATTATGTTTCATCCAGAGGACCTTGATCACTTTGTTGTGGTGGAAATGGCTAGAGTGACAGTGGAGTATTGTAAAAGTTGTCAACAATATTGAAATGCTTCACGATTTTCTTGACGTGATTCTGCTACCCAAGGTTGATGGTGCATGCTTCACGATTGCGATCGATGTTCATGGCGAGGTCGATATTTCACGACAAGCATGACTTTGATGTTGACTGCTACTGCCATTGCCTTTGCTCTTGCTATTGTAAGGTCTTTACTATGTCTGATGATGAGGATGTCGTCAACAAAGACGAGGGCATAACACTCTTGTGATGATGTCAATGAGTCTTGATGTAGAAAAAGGCACTCCTCATAGGATGAACCAGTGAAGTTGAAGTTGTCGAGGATGTTTCGTAGTTTGTGGTACCAGAGGACGGGACTTTGTTTCATCCCATAGAGGCTTTCGACTAGCTTGCAAAGTCACATGGTGCCATTGTCATATCCCTCTGCCTGCTTCATGTAGATTTTCGTGTCCAATTCGCCGTTCAGAAATGTGTTGTTGACGTTGAGCTGTAGAATTTCCCAATAATTCACTACTGCAAGGGAGAGTATCATTCGTACAATAATGTAGCAGCTCATTCGAGCGTAGGTGTCAAACAATTCTTTCCGGAGTATCTGCATAAAGCCTTTTGCAATGAGGCGAGCTTTGAACTTTTCCGGGCTACTTTTTGCTTTGGTCTTCACACGGAAGATCCACTTTACTCTGACAATCTCCTGTCTTGGGGGGAGTTCAATGAGTTCCCACGTTCCCTGGGTGATGAGACTATTGTATTCAGCATCAAGTGCCTGCTTCCAAGTTGTTGCGTGAGGACCGGACAAGGCTTCACTGATGCTGGAAGGTTCTGGAGGTAGGTCTTTTGTTTTTCTCAGAGTGGCGAGCGTGTTGGTGAGAGAACACGTGTGGAAAGCTTCTTCCTCTTGATGGATGGTATATGCCGTAAGAGATATTGTTGGTGCTGTTATGTCGATGTCTCCGAGTTGTTGCTTCAGGAGGTTTTGGATGTACCCGAGGTCCGAATTGTGTTGGAAGGTGGAAGATTCCCCGAGCCCCCTTCCATTGTTCCAATCCTTAGCCTCCTTGAGTAGAGGAGCCTCTTCTCGCTGGTCTCCTTTGTCAGGTCGTTTTTCAAGTACGAGGAGATGGCTGTCATTGTGCATTGTGATGGTTCATGTCGCCTTCACCTTCTTATCATGAGGCTGTTACAACTCCGTCTCGGTGAATTCTTCCTTCTCCATCTCTGCCAGAAACTATTGTTTATGCTGAGCAGTTATCTCTAACTTTCCTACTTTTGTCTTTGTCCAAGTCTAGTAAGTGAGGTTCTTGTAGAAGATGACATCGCGGCTGCTCATGCAGCGGCGGGTTGTGATGTCGTAGAAGATTCATGCCTTTTGCGTTTCTCTTTATCCAATGTAGAGTTCCCATGCGGCATTGTCTTCAAGGTTACGTCACCATTTTTTAAGAGTGTGGTAGAGTGCCATATAGCTGAAAGTACAAAGGCTGCTGATGTCAGGCCTTTTGTTGTTCCACGCTGTGCATAGAGTTGTTGTTGTTGGGAATCTTGTTGTTGGTCATTGATTTTTTACCCGCGTTGCTTGTTGGAGTGCTCTGGCCACCATGGATCTTGAAGTTGTGTTGAAAGTAGCATGGCCTTCAGCATCTCCTCAAGCGTACAATTGTATCGTTCCGCCACAATGTTCTGTTGCAGAGTATGGGGTATTGATTTTTTGTTGTTTGATGCCTTGCTCCTTGAGTAGAGTGACAAAGTCATTATTGGTGATTTCCCCAACATTGTCTGAGTAGAGAATCTGTAGCTTGGTCGTGGCTTTGCCTTCCAGTTGTGGGAACCACTCATGGAAGGTTTCAAGGAATGCGTCGCGGCTGATGAGGGGAAATATCCAAATGAACTTGGTGGCATTGTCGACGAAGACAATAACGTACTTGTGTCCAGTTGAGGATTTGGCGAAGGGTCCACAAATGTCCATGTGGACGAGGTGTAGCTTGTCTGAAACATCAGATTTTGTTGCTGGAGGGAAGGAGATGCCAGCTTTGACTTGACACAAGGTTCACAGGGGTGACCTTCATCCTCCTTGACGATGGTGAGGCCATCGACAAGGTTGTTGGAGAGTAGTAGTTGGAGCTGGTGATCGTTGATGTGGGCAAGGCGGAGATGCTAGTGTTCAAGTGTTGCCGATTTCTGTGGTGAGAGGCTGACAACTGCTACAATTGACTGTTGGAGACAACGAGGGTAAACCTGAAGCCTGATCATGCTATTGCTCTGCAATTCTCCCTTTGCAATGAGCTCTCCTGTGATCATGTTGACATACAACTCCATATCTTTTGTGGTGAAGCGCAGTCCCTTTATTATCAGTTTTCCCATGGAGATGAGGTTCGCGAAGATGCCAAGGACGTAAAGCACATCACTGACAGTGACATTGATGTTGTTATGAGCACGATATTTGAGATCTCAAATGCTGTTGATAGGCAGTTCCGCCATGTTTCCCTCCATCAGCGTAGAAGTTTTTGGGTATAGTCTAAGGTTGTGTAGGATGCTGGCGTCGTACATGATGTGTTCCTTACTTCCGCTTTCTAAGTGGAAGATATCTGGGTGTCACAGAAGTTTTTTGTTTTTCAATTGCAGAAAGGTTTGCATAGGAGGAGAAGCCATACTGTTGTCCTACTTCATCTGCTACCTCCTTGGTGTTGGTGGGATTGTTTTCATCCTTCATCTTCTCCTTCTACTGCTTGTCCTTGCTAATGACTTGGAGAGTTTGTTGTTGTTTGGCTGGTGCACCTTGTTGCCGTGGTATATGCCTTGATGGTCTTATGCTGTCTCTTTTGTGCTGATTTCATTTTCACATCCAACAATCTTTCTCAATGTGTCCCTTTCTGCTACAATATCTGCACATGATTACAGGACGTTGCCCGAAGTTTTGGGGGCCAGAGATGAGGGATGCAGTGTTTTGAGACATTTGCTGGGGAATTGATGATGACATCGTTCTTTGGCTCGGGGTGGATGATGGAAAGAATGATGGCAATGAGCTATCGGCGCAGTACTAATTGTCCTTTGTTTGTGAGGACATCTTGGAGCCATGGTGAGCAAGGTTGACGAGTGATTTCTTATGGTGTTTTTCCAGCGTCTTGTCAAGTTGTTCCTGAAGTAACATCATGTAGACAAAGTTTTTGCCATGAAGGTGAGGCTGTGCATAGCGGAGAATGTGGTTAACATCTCTCCATTCGTAGCCAAGGCCATTGATGATGTAGGGTAGGAAGAGGACTTCTGGAAGCGGTGAGTCTGTGACAGTGAGCTGGTCATGGATATCCTTTGCTCTGTCAATGTAGAGTTCAACATTGCCGTTGAACTAGCTCGTGTGGATGTGAGAGATTCATGTAAGGAGGTAAGATTTCTGGGCGGAGTTGTTGGCTTCGTACTGCAGCTTGAGGTACTGCCATGCTGAGTAGGCAGGTTTGGTCGTATCTTTGTACATGCGGAGCTTGTCAGCTTGATAGCTGTGTGGCACCACGCTTTTGAGGAGGACTGAGTATGCCATGAAGCTGTAGTAGTTGAACTGTTTGGGAAAATCTGGTGGGCTGCCGGGGGCTGAGGGTCTGCATTGCCCACTAAAGAACTGCCACAACTTGTGTGAATGGGTTGCTCCTCCAAAGTTGAATGTCGAGTGGGAGAAGTCTTCACCGTTGAACCTCTGTGTGCTGTTTTTTTCTGCTTGCAGGGTTTTGGACATGGCTGGTATGCTCACCAGGTCTGGAGAATAGGGAGCCGGAGGCAAGATTTGTACTCCTCTGGCAGGTGCAAACGAGTTGAATACTGTAGGCTGAGCTGCTACAGGATGGACTAGTGTAGGATGAACTGCTTTAGGATAAGCCACTATAATCGGATCGCAGTTTGGTGGAGTTGTTGCTTGTGCGCATTGTTGCATCAGCTTATTGATGCAAGTCTGAGCCTCTTCCTGTAGCTGAGAAACCATCTGTTGTGCTTGTTGCCTGGTTGCAGTTAGGTTATCTTTGGCTTGTTGATATCGTAGATTCTCATGCTATCTGCACATGTCTGCTTCCTGCATCTAACGGTTGAACTCGTTCTGAAGTTGGATAGTGTGAGCCTCAAACTCTAGGCTGAGTAGTTCCATTTTCTCTACATATTGTATGGCGAGTGTAAAGATTTCTACCTGTTGTTGCTCTTGACTATGTTGTTTTCCTTGCATGAATGCCTGCTGCTATAGGCACTGGAAGTCCTCCACTTTGTCCATGGTGCTTGCGTTTCTTGTGTCTGTTATTGGTCACATGCTATCACCCTGCTCTGATACCATGTCAAGAAAATTGGAACAATGATGGGTGAAAGCGCACTTGGACACAATATTTAGCACACACAATCAGTTAGCATGTACACATACACATGCATCACATGGAGAAGTATGTACAAGGATCCAAATCTTCACAGCTAACTCACACTAAGTCTGGAAACCAGACGCGTAGTAGTAGTAGTAGGTGTTGTAGCTGTACAAGCCAAGTAGCTCACCAAATGCTGGAGACAGGACTTGGATGTAGCTTGAACCATAGGGTGTCCTCCCCGGATGCCTTCTCACTGAGGAACCTCAGTGGCGATATATGATGTACAACG
Organism: Penium margaritaceum; assembly: GCA_023375785.1. Classification (NCBI taxonomy): domain Eukaryota; kingdom Viridiplantae; phylum Streptophyta; class Zygnematophyceae; order Desmidiales; family Peniaceae; genus Penium; species Penium margaritaceum. The sequence continues at coordinate 9,183 of SZWC01011173.1, read as the reverse complement.
TACAAGGTCCAAGTGCTGGAGGAAGCACTTGGAGATGTGGACGAAAGGGCTTGGAGTGCCCGATGGTTGACTGCTTGTGATAACAATTGAGGGCATACTGCCTGAGTGACTTGATGGTCTGTTCAGTAGTCTTGAGGTAGGTAACCCCTTGGATGCTCCTAGCTGGGTGGTTATGATGAGTTGCACAACCTCTTGGGTGGTTGCATAACCATGTGGATGGTTGCATAACCTCTTGGGTAGTTGTAAACCCCTACAGGCCAGGTGAAGGGCATCTGGGAAGATGAAGGGTCACCAGGAAGCTAAAGGGCCATTGGCGGCTGAAGGGTCACAAGCTGCAAGTGAGTAGCATTCGTCTCTTGCGAGGATATGAACTTGAAACCTCAAAACAATTTCTTGTAGGATTTTACGCCTGTTAAGGAGAACTCGACTGCTGAGACTGGTAAATCTCAATAATAGACATGCCACTTGGCCTGATACTGGATCATTTTTCCACGGCGCTGGTGTCCGAGGATATCTCTGTATCCACGTCCACTTTTACAAGAGGTGGAGGTGTGGCGTCTCTTCCAAGGAAGTGTGAAATAGGATGCCGGTAGTGCTTGAGCTTGCTGATGTGGAAGACAGGGTGGATCGGTATGCTGTCAGGGAGGCAAAGGCAAGGGATGATTGGGGTTTGCATTCGCCCCATCTTAAGCGGTCCGAATCATTGGGGTTTGAACTTCGCAAAGTCCTATCCCCAACCTTTGATGTTTGTAGAGATGAGGAGGATGCGGTCACCAGAGCTAAACATGTCATTGTTGCGATGTCCGTCGGTTGCTTGCTTCATTGCTGGTGGTGTCTTTGCATTGGGTTGCATTGTTTCCCCCCGGATAACTGTGATTTATTGGTGGTGGATATCCACTACAGGGATGTTACTCCAAACTCCGCAATCTAGCCGGTGTCATGGGAAGTTTGCTGTACACCACCTCAAAAGGTATTTTACCTGTTGTGGTGGAAGTCACAGAGTTGTATGCAAGTTCGGCGGTCGGCAGGTTTGCTGCCAAATTGCTACCGTGTGGCTCAAACAAAGTTCAGAGGAGTTGTTTGAGCATCTGATTGGTTTTCTTTGTTTATCCTTTGGTCCAAGGATGGAATTCCATGGATTGTTGGATCCGAGTACTGCAATGTGTCATCACTTTGTGCCAAAACGGGTAGTAGAGTGGCCATCTCTATCGCTGATGATGGTATGTGGCACTCCATGCAGCCGCACGATCTGATTTAGAAATAGCCACGCTGTTCTCTTTGTGGTGATGGTGGTGGTCTTTGGAATGACGTGTGTCATTTTAGAAAACATGTCCACCACGACGATGATGGCGTTGTAGCCCTTGGGTGTGGCAGGCAGGCCTCTCACGAAGTCTACGCTGATGTCGATCCTTGGTTTTATTGAAATGGGTAGAGGTTGGAGTAGGCCACGTGGCCTCGTGCAACGAGATTCTCTTGTCGGTGACAGGTATTGCACGACTTGTAGAAGGACGCCACGTCAGTCTGAATTTCATCCCACCAGTAGTACTTTGCCAACTTCTTGAACAGCTTGTCCTCGTTTAAGTGTCCACCTGGACCGGTATTGTGGCATTCCTCCAATAGCATTCATCACAGTTCCTTGTTTGGAGGAACGACAACCTAGCAAGTGAATAGTCGTCGCCAGTAGGGGTTGTCAAACCAAAACTTGGTCTTGTCGTACCCGCCAAACACCTTGTAACTCTGTGGGAATAGCCTCATGAGGTACGGGTCTTGTTTGACAAGCAACCTGATGATCTCGGCCATTGAATCTGGTCGTCCACTTAGATCATCCATTGGATTTGTTTTTCCAAGTCGGTATCCGATATCAAAGTCGAAGTTGGGCTCGATGAACTCCATCCATTGAGTTTGTTGACAAGTTTGATTTGGCTGGGTCTCGATGTATTTTAAGACGTGATGGTCAGTGTGTATGATGCATCGCTAACATCCCAAGTAGCACTGCCATGTCTCAAATGTGTACACAACTGCGAGCACCTCCTCCTTCTGTGCAACATAGTTGATTTTTGGCCCGCATAGTTTTTGCGATACGTACACAACCGGTTGTTGTCCACCGCCATTGCCTTTGAGGAGAACGGCTCCCATTGCACGACAAAACGCATCGATGGCCATGATGTAGTCCACCGGTGGATGTGCCAGTCGTAAGACTGGCACTGAGATCAGAGCTTTTCTCAGAGATTTGAATGATTCTTGTTCCCAGTCTACCCAATTCCACTCAAGGGTTTTCCGGGTGAGATCGGTGAAAAGGAACTGACACTCATGCGTAGTCCTTTATTCATCGACGATGGTAGTTGCAAAAGCCCAGAAACACCTGGAAGTCCTGATCTTTTGAGGGCGTTAGCCAATCAGCTACCGCCTCCACCTTTTTGGTGTCCATGGTGATACGTCCGCCATCAATGATGTGGCCCAAAAACTCGATCAAATGGCGACCAAAGTTACACTTTGAGAGTTTTCCCAAAACTTTCTCTCTTAGTAAAATCTTGAGAACTTTTCGTAGATGCCCATTGTGTTCCTCTAGGATATGGTTGTACACCAGGATGTCGTCGAGACATACGACAACAAAGTCGTCAATGTATGGGCAAATTGTTTTTCTCATTGCGGCCATGAATGTTGTGGGGGAATTTGTGAGTCCACATGACTTTGAACTCGAAGTGCCCATATCTGCCGCGGAATGTTGTCGTCTTGACGTCCTTATCAGATATGCGGATCTGATGATAGCCGCTGCATAGGTTGATTTTGCTAAAACTTTGGGCCCCACGGAGTTGATCAAAAAGTTCATTTGCTCACGAGAGGGGGTAGCAGTTCTTGATGGTGATGTTGTCCAACACCTGGTAGTCTACGCACATTTGCATCTCTCTTGTTTTCTTTTTCACAAAAAGTATTGGTGCTATGCAGGGTGACGTGGAGGGCGTGATGAATCCCTGACAGAGCATCTTGTTGAGCTCCTTCTTGAGTTCGGTCAACTCGTCATCACTCATCCGATAGGTCTCCTTCACTATCGATCTACTCCCCAACTTCAAGTCTATCAGATGGTCAATGTTGCATTATGGTGGTAGCTCTCGGGGTAGTTCATCGAGAAAAACCCCTTCGAATCCCTCGATGAGATCCGCAAACTCCTTTGGTACTACTGCTAACTTCTCAGGCATTGAGGTCGTGGGTGTTGCTTTGGCCGCTGCACTTTCTTTTGCTCCCCCTACCTCCAAGTGGACTAGCTGCGCTTCGACTCCGTGCTTCAGATACTGGTCATACCAAGAGATATCGGCTAGCGTTTTGCAAATGTTGTAGCTTCCTCCACTACTTCCACCTTTCCTGCTTCCCATAACTGCAGCTACGTCATGGGTCGCTTGACCAAAGGCATGTGTCTTTTTCGACCATTAAGGTTGATGCAGATTGCTCCACTGCTCCCATCAACCTGCGGATTGTGCCGCTATAGGAATTCTTGTCCAAGGATGATTTTGTGGTCACTTATTGGACAAGTCCTCCAGACTTTACATAGTGTAGATGTCCAATTTGCAACCGGAGTGCTTTGTGAAGTCGACAGATTTGCAATCGTCCATTGACAATTTTTTCCTTGAACACTCCTGGTTCGGTCTGCAAATCTAGCTTCCAAACCATGCCGTTGCTTATGAAACTGTGAGAAGCTCCTCCATCTAGTACTACCAGTACAGTTCTAAAACTTTTACAACTCCTTGATTGCATTCCTGGTAGTATTGCCGGTTGGTTGTCCTCGTAATCCTCATCGAACTTTGTGATGTATGGATTCCTCGTCTCAAGTGAAGTGGGCCGCTCAGATGGACGATCAGTCGGCGCACATTTTTGTAACCGGAGTGGAGCCTTGCCATCTAGTTGTGCCCTTTGTCGTTTTCCAACTCTTCACTTTTTTCTGTGACTTCCCCTCCTTTTTGGCTTGTTGTTGCCACTTCCGGCAGTCACGCAAGAAATGACCCGACTTCCCGCAAGTCCAGTAGAGCTGTTGATCACGATGATTGACAGCGTCAATCTCCATCAAAGACAAGGTTTCTACTGATGGCAACTTTCCTCCTTCATAATAAAGATTCTGGTCTTTGGGTCTCTAGCCATTGGATTCCTGCATCCTTGCATTGTAGTCGGTGCTATCGGTATGATCGGCTACCACAATCATTTGTGGAAGTTCATGTTGGATGCCAAAAATGGCAATTTCTCGTGGAATATCTCACTTGAGGCCATTATTGTAGTAGAAATATAGTTCTTCAGGGACAAGGTTGCTGTCGGTGATGATTACGTGAAAACACCAAGTGTACATTGCCATGATGGGCTGCTAACATAGACGTTGGAGTCTCTATTGTACGTCAGACTTCTTTTTGAGCTTCCCAAAGTGAGCAATTGTGGCGTTTGCAAAGTTGTTCCACATTTTCAATGACGTGAGAGAGTTGTACCATGTCGGATTTATCTGCTCAAGGGGTAGTACGCCTGCTGTCGACGATGTGAGAGTGGTTGCGTGAATCGTTGATTTAGCTCCGCCTGTCTCCTGGTGCTGTTGGATGACCTTTAAATTGGACCACCAACTCAAAGCCGTGCCACTCAAAGTGAGGCCACGAGGTCAAAACTGTTTTTGTTGTTGTTGACCCCAGCTACGATGACGTACACCTCCAAACTCGTCAGCCATATCCTGACTGTCCATCCCTTGGAGTTCTTGGGATCAAACAGCTGAGGACATGCTGGTCAAATCTGGGATTCACTCGAGAGTTGGAAATTTCTCTCGGTAAGCACAACTTTGCGTGCACGAGATACTCGAAGCTCCTCCATCTTTGCATTCAGCAGCTGGAGTAAGTGGGTGTTGAGGCTCTCGAGTCCCAACAATTCCTAGTATACATCTTTGTTGATTTGCTCTTGTCAGCCTGGGCCTCCCATCGTGTTTGCCGAGCCCGAGGGGCTTGTCACCGGATTGGCCGTCAATTTTTTCGGTCCTGCACCACTTGCCATGAAATACTTCATTGCCGCCTGGCTTGCCGGGAAGGTATCGTTGTTCATGTGCTTCTAATCCATCATCGCCAAAGTACTCACCAAGGAATGCTGCTCTTCTCTGTGTGCACACGCTTCGTTCACCGTTGTTGCCGTAAAGTCTGTAATCTTGTGAACGGTGGAGATGCGCCAAGAACTCCTGCGAGGCTATCGCTAGGTAGTTAATGCTCCGGTTGCCTCTCCAGTGCCGCTGAGCTGTGATGCCATGTGTTATTCCGAGCGGAACGTAGGCGGTTCACAGGGATGAGGTACAGGACAAAAGATGGCTCAGGTGTTTGGGACAAATGGATAGTTTTTATTGAGTAATAAGTGTAATTTGATGATAATTTGTCGAGTGGATCAAGAACATATATCTGATGCCGAGAATGAGAATGAGACATATTTTAGGTCATCGGCGTTCGAGCCGAGTGACGCGTGTGGGGTTGCATCATGTGTGGCTTATTTGAGAAGCTCTGCAGAGAAGTGAGGTGTAGCGCGAGGTGTGCCACGTTGCTCGAACGTGGGTCCTGGCCTGTAGGGCGACGGATGGGATGAGTTGAGGGTCGGAGACCCTCGACTACCGCGGTTTTGGCCTAGTGGGCCAAGCTTCCCATCCGTTTGTTACATTTGGTATCAGAGCGCCGGGGTTCGACACCCATTGTGGACATCGGGGGCGGGTCCATTCCTGTGTGGGAGGAATGTAGCGCGAGGTGTGCCATGTGGCTCGAACGTGGGTCCTGGCCTATGGGGCGATGGATGGGATGAGTTGAGGGCCGGAGACCCTTAACTACCGCGGTTTGGGCCCAGTGGGCCAAGCTTTCCATCCGTTTTCTGTATGAGGGGTCTTTGAGAATATCAAGGTGCCTCTTTACAAAAGTCTAGTACTGTAGAGAAGTTGATCAAACAATATAAA
>SZWC01011172.1:74001-91502 GCA_023375785.1 Penium margaritaceum | reverse complement strand
TGTGTAAGTGTGTGTAAGTGTGTGTAAGTGCGTGTAAGTGCGTGTAAGTGCGTGTAAGTGCGTGTAAGTACGTGTAAGTATGTGTAAATGTGTGTAAGTGTGTTTTAGTGCGTGTAAGTGCATGCAGGTGCGTGTAAGTGTGTGTAAGTGCACGTAAGTTTGTGTAGGTACGGGTAAGTATGTGTAAGTGCGTGTACGTATGTGTAAGTGTGTGTAAGTGCATGTAAGTGCATATAAATGGATATAAGTTTGTGTAAGAGTGTCTAAGTGCATATAAGTGCATGTAAGTGTGTGTAAGTGCGTGTAAGTGCGTATAAGAATGTGTAGGTGTGTGTAAGTGTGCGTAAGTATGTGTAAGTACGTGTAAGTATGTGTAAGTTTGTGGAAGTGTGTGTAAGTGCGTGTAAGTGCATGTAAGTACGTGTAAGTGCGTGTAAGTGGGTGTAAGTGCGTGTAAGTGCAAGAAAGTGCGTGTAAATGCATGTAAGTGCGTGTAAGTGCGTGTAAATGTGTGTAAGTACGTGTAAGTCCGTGTAAGTGCGTGTAAGTGCGTGTAAGTACGTGTAGGTTTGTGTAAGTGTGTGTAATTTCATGTAAGTGCGTGTAAGTGTGTGTAAGTGTGTGTAAGTGCGGTTTAAGTTCGTGTAAGTGCGTGTAAGTGCATGTAAGTGCTTGTCAGTACGTGTAAGTGCGGTTTAAGAGCGTTTAATTTTGTATACGTTCGTGTAAGTGTGTGTAAGTGCCTGTACGTGTGTGTAAGTGTGTGTAAGTACATGTAAGTGCACGTAAGTGCGTGTATGTGCGTATAAGTGCGTGCAAGTGCGTGTAAGTACATGTTAGTGCGTGTAAGTGCGTGTAAGTGTGTGTAAGTACGTGTAGGTGCATGTAATTTTGTGTAAGTGCGTATAAGTGCGTGTTAGTGCGTAAAAGTGCGTGTAAGTACGTGTACGTGCGTATAAGTGTGTGTAAGTGCGTGTACGTGCGTATAAGTGTGTCTAAGTGTGTGTAAGTTTGTGCAAGTACGTGTAAGTGTGTGTAAGTTCGTGTAAGTGTGTGTAAGTGTGTGTAAGTGCGTATAAGTGCGCGTAAGTGCGTGTAAGTGCGTGTAAGTACTTGTAAGTGCAGTTTAAGTTTGTGTAAGTACGTATAAGTGCGTGTAGTGTGTAAGTGCGTGTAAGAGCATGTAAGTACGTGTAAGTACGTGTAAGTACATGTAAGTGCAAGTAAGTGCGTATAAGTATGTGTAAGTCCATGTAAGCACGAGTAAGTGCGTGTAAGTACGTGTAAGTATGTGTTAGTGGATGTAAGTGCGTGTAAGTGCAAGTAAGTGCATATAAGTACGTATAAGTATGTGTAGGTGCGTGTAAGTGCGTGTAAGTGTGTATAAGTATGTATAAGTGCGTGTAAGTGTGTGTAGGTACGTGTAAGTACGTGTACGTTTGTGTAAGTGCGTATAACTTTGTGTAAGTGCGTGTAAGTGTGTGTAAGTGCGTGTAAGTGCGGTTTAAGTTTGTATAAGTGCGTGTAAGTGCATGTAAGTGCGTGTAGGTGCGTGTTAGTGGGTGTAAGTGCGTATAAGTGCGTGTAAGTGCGTGTCAGTGTGTGTAAGTGCGTTTAAGTACGTGTAAGTATGTGTAGGTACATGTAATTTCGTGTAAGTATGTGTAAGTATGTGTTAGTGCGTGTAAGTGCATGTACGTACGTGTAAGTGTGTGTAAGTGCGTGTAAGTGTGTGTAAGTGTGTGTAAGTGCGTGTAAGTGCATCTAAGTACGTGTAAGTTCATGCAAATGCATGTGTAAGTTTGTGTAACAGTGTGTTAGTGTGTGTAAGTGCGTGTAAGTGCGTGTTAGTGCATGTAAGAGCGTATAAGTGCTTGTAAGTGCGTGGAAGTGCATGTAAGTGCTTGTTAGTGCGTGTAAGTGTGTGTAAGTACGTGTAAGTGCGTGTAGGTGTGTGTAATTTTGTTTAAGTGCGTATAAGTGCGTGTTATTGCGTATAAGTACGTGTAAGTGCGTCTATGTGCGTGTACGTGCGTGTAAGTGTGTATAAGTGCGTGCACGTGCGTATAAGTGCGTCTAAGTGTGTGTAAGTTTGTGCAAGTGCGTGTAAGTGCGTGTAAGTTCGTGTAAGTGTGTATAAGTACGTGTAAGTACGTGTAAGTGCGTGTAAGTGTGTGTAAGTTTGTGCAAGTGCGTGTAAGTGCGTGTAAGTTCGTGTAAGTGTGTATAAGTACGTGTAAGTACGTGTAAGTGCGTGTAAGTGCGTGTAGGTGCGTGTAAGTTCGTGTAAGTGCAGTTTAAGTTTGTGTAAGTGCTTGTAAGTACGTGTAAGTTTGTGTAAGTGCGTGTAAGTGCGTGTAAGTGCATGTAAGTACGTATAAGTACGTGTAAGTACGTGTAAGTGCGTGTAAGTGCGTGTAAGTTTGTGTAAGTGCGTGTAAGTGCGTGTAAGTGCATGTAAGTACGTATAAGTACGTGTAAGTACGTGTAAGTGCAAGTAAGTGCGTGTAAAAATGTGTAAGTGCATGTAAGCACGAGTAAGTTTGTGTTAGTACGTGTAAGTGCGTGTTAGTGGGTTTAAGTGCGTGTAAGTGCAAGTAAGTACGTGTAAGTACGTATAAGTGCGTGTAAGTGCGTGTAAGTGCGTGTAAGTGTGTGTAAGTACATGTAAGTGCGTGTAAGTGCGTGTAAGTGTGTGTAAGTACGTATAAGTGCGTGTAAGTGCGTGTAAGTGCGTGTAAGTGTGTGTAAGTACATGTAAGTGCGTGTAAGTGCGTGTAAGTGCGTGTAAGTACGTGTACGTTTGTGTAAGTGCGTGTAACTGTGTGTAAGTACGTATAAGTGTGTGTAAGTGCGTGTAAGTGCGGTTTAAGTTCGTGTAAGTGCGTATAAGTACATGTAAGTGCGTATAAGTGTGTGTAAGTGTTTTTCCAAGTACGTGTAAGTGCGTATCAGTGTGTGTAAGTACGTGTAAGTGTGTGTAAGTGCGTGTAGGTGCGTGCAATTTTGTGTAAGTGTGTGTAAGTGCGTGTTAGTACGTGTAAGTGCATGTACGTACGTGTGAGTGCGTGTAAGTACGTGTAAGTGTGTGTAAGTACGTGTAAGTGCATATAAGTGTGTCTTAGTGCGTGTAAGTTTGTGCAAGTGCGTGTAAGTACTTGTAATTTCATGTAAGTGTGTGTAAGTGTCTATAAGTGCGTGTAAGTGCGTATTAGTGGATGTAAGTACGTGTAAGTACGTGTAAGTTTGTGTAAGTGTGTGTTAGTGCGTGTATGTTTGTGTAAGTATGTGTAAGTACGTCTAAGTACGTGTAAGTGCATGTAAGTGCGTGTAAGTGCGTGTAAGTTTGCGTAAGTGCGTGTAAGTGCGTATAAGTGCGTGAAAGTGTGTGTAAATGCGTGTAAGTGTGAGTAAATGCGTGTAAGTGCGTGTAAGTGTGTGTAAGTGTATGTAAGTGCTCGTAAGTGCGTGTAAGTTAGTGTGAGTGCGTGTAAGTGCGTGTAAGTTTGTGTAAGTGCGTGTAAGTGCGTGTAAGTGCATACAAGTACGTGTAAGTGCATGTAAGTATGTGTAAGTGCGTGTAAGTGCATGTAAATGCGTGGAAGTGTGTGTAAGTACGTATAAGTGCATGTAGGTATGTGTAAGTACGTGTAAGTGCACGTAAGTTTGTGTAGGTGCGTATCAGTATGTGTAAGTGTGTGTAAGTATGTATAAGTGCGTGTAAGTGCGTGTAAGTGGATATAAGTTCATGTAAGAGCGTGTAAGTGCGTGTAAGTGCGTGTAAGTGCGTGTAAGTGCTTATAAATGTGTGTAAGATTGTGTAAGTGCGTGTAAGTGGATATAAGTTCATGTAAGAGCGTGTAAGTGCGTGTAAGTGCGTGTAAGTGCGTGTAAGTGCTTATAAATGTGTGTAAGATTGTGTAAGTGCGTGTAAGTGTTTGTAAGTGCTTGTAAGTGTGTGTAAGTGCGTATAAGTACCTGTAAATGCGTGTATGTACATGTAAGTACATGTAAGTGTATAAGTGCGTGTAAGTGCGTGTTTGTGCGTGTAAGTACGTGTAAGTGTGGGTAAGTGCCTATACGTTTGTGTAAGTACGTGTAAGCATGTGTAAGTGCGAGTTCGTACGTGTAAGTGCGTGTAAGTGTGTGTAAGTGTGCGTAAGTGCGTGTAAGTGCGTGTATGTGTGTGTAAGTGTGTGTAAGTGTATGTAAGTGCATGTAAGTACATGTAAGTGCGTGAAAGTGTATGTAAGTGCGTGTAAGTGCGTGTAAGTACGTGTAAATGCGTGTAAGTTTGTGTTTGTGTATGTGCGTGAAAGGGTGTGTAAGTGTGTGTAAGTATGTGTAAGTGCGTGTAAGTACGTGTAAATGCGTGTAAGTTTGTGTTTGTGTATGTGCGTGAAAGGGTGTGTAAGTGTGTGTAAGTATGTGTAAGTGCGTACAAGTGCGTGTCAATGCGTGTAAGTGCGTGTAAGTGGGTGTATATATGTATAAGTGCGTATAAGTGCGTATAAGTGTGTGTACGTGTGTGTAAGTGCGTGTAATTACGTGTAAGTGTGTATAAGTGCGTGTACTTGCGTGTAAGTGTGTGTAAGTGTGTGTAAGTGCGTGTACGTTTGCGTAAGTGCGTGTAAGTGTGTGTAAGTGTGTGTAAGTGTGTAAGTGCGTGTAAGTGCATATTAGTGTGTGTAAGTATGTGTAAGTACGTGCAAGTTTGTATAAGTGCATGTAAGTTTGTGTAAGTGCGTGTAGGCATGTATTCGTGCGACTTCGTGCGTGTAAGTGCGTGTAAGTACGTGTAAGTGCATGTAAGTGCGTATAAGTTCATGTAAGTGCGTGTAAGTGCATATAAGTGTATATAAGTGCGTGTAAGTGCGTGTAAGTGCGTGTAAGTACGTGTAAATGCGTGTAAGTTTGTGTTTGTGTATGTGCGTGAAAGGGTGTGTAAGTGTGTGTAAGTATGTGTAAGTGCGTGTAAGTGCGTGTAAGTACGTGTAAATGCGTGTAAGTTTGTGTTTGTGTATGTGCGTGAAAGGGTGTGTAAGTGTGTGTAAGTATGTGTAAGTGCGTGTAAGTGCGTGTAAGTACGTGTAAATGCGTGTAAGTTTGTGTTTGTGTATGTGCGTGAAAGGGTGTGTAAGTGTGTGTAAGTATGTGTAAGTGCGTGTAAGTGCGTGTAAGTACGTGTAAATGCGTGTAAGTTTGTGTTTGTGTATGTGCGTGAAAGGGTGTGTAAGTGTGTGTAAGTATGTGTAAGTGCGTGTAAGTGCGTGTAAGTACGTGTAAATGCGTGTAAGTTTGTGTTTGTGTATGTGCGTGAAAGGGTGTGTAAGTGTGTGTAAGTATGTGTAAGTGCGTGTAAGTGCGTGTAAGTACGTGTAAATGCGTGTAAGTTTGTGTTTGTGTATGTGCGTGAAAGGGTGTGTAAGTGTGTGTAAGTATGTGTAAGTGCGTGTAAGTGCGTGTAAGTACGTGTAAATGCGTGTAAGTTTGTGTTTGTGTATGTGCGTGAAAGGGTGTGTAAGTGTGTGTAAGTATGTGTAAGTGCGTGTAAGTGCGTGTAAGTACGTGTAAATGCGTGTAAGTTTGTGTTTGTGTATGTGCGTGAAAGGGTGTGTAAGTGTGTGTAAGTATGTGTAAGTGCGTGTAAGTGCGTGTAAGTACGTGTAAATGCGTGTAAGTTTGTGTTTGTGTATGTGCGTGAAAGGGTGTGTAAGTGTGTGTAAGTATGTGTAAGTGCGTGTAAGTGCGTGTAAGTACGTGTAAATGCGTGTAAGTTTGTGTTTGTGTATGTGCGTGAAAGGGTGTGTAAGTGTGTGTAAGTATGTGTAAGTGCGTGTAAGTGCGTGTAAGTACGTGTAAATGCGTGTAAGTTTGTGTTTGTGTATGTGCGTGAAAGGGTGTGTAAGTGTGTGTAAGTATGTGTAAGTGCGTGTAAGTGCGTGTAAGTACGTGTAAATGCGTGTAAGTTTGTGTTTGTGTATGTGCGTGAAAGGGTGTGTAAGTGTGTGTAAGTATGTGTAAGTGCGTGTAAGTGCGTGTAAGTACGTGTAAATGCGTGTAAGTTTGTGTTTGTGTATGTGCGTGAAAGGGTGTGTAAGTGTGTGTAAGTATGTGTAAGTGCGTGTAAGTGCGTGTAAGTACGTGTAAATGCGTGTAAGTTTGTGTTTGTGTATGTGCGTGAAAGGGTGTGTAAGTGTGTGTAAGTATGTGTAAGTGCGTGTAAGTGCGTGTAAGTACGTGTAAATGCGTGTAAGTTTGTGTTTGTGTATGTGCGTGAAAGGGTGTGTAAGTGTGTGTAAGTATGTGTAAGTGCGTGTAAGTGCGTGTAAGTACGTGTAAATGCGTGTAAGTTTGTGTTTGTGTATGTGCGTGAAAGGGTGTGTAAGTGTGTGTAAGTATGTGTAAGTGCGTGTAAGTGCGTGTAAGTACGTGTAAATGCGTGTAAGTTTGTGTTTGTGTATGTGCGTGAAAGGGTGTGTAAGTGTGTGTAAGTATGTGTAAGTGCGTGTAAGTGCGTGTAAGTACGTGTAAATGCGTGTAAGTTTGTGTTTGTGTATGTGCGTGAAAGGGTGTGTAAGTGTGTGTAAGTATGTGTAAGTGCGTGTAAGTGCGTGTAAGTACGTGTAAATGCGTGTAAGTTTGTGTTTGTGTATGTGCGTGAAAGGGTGTGTAAGTGTGTGTAAGTATGTGTAAGTGCGTGTAAGTGCGTGTAAGTACGTGTAAATGCGTGTAAGTTTGTGTTTGTGTATGTGCGTGAAAGGGTGTGTAAGTGTGTGTAAGTATGTGTAAGTGCGTGTAAGTGCGTGTAAGTACGTGTAAATGCGTGTAAGTTTGTGTTTGTGTATGTGCGTGAAAGGGTGTGTAAGTGTGTGTAAGTATGTGTAAGTGCGTGTAAGTGCGTGTAAGTACGTGTAAATGCGTGTAAGTTTGTGTTTGTGTATGTGCGTGAAAGGGTGTGTAAGTGTGTGTAAGTATGTGTAAGTGCGTGTAAGTGCGTGTAAGTACGTGTAAATGCGTGTAAGTTTGTGTTTGTGTATGTGCGTGAAAGGGTGTGTAAGTGTGTGTAAGTATGTGTAAGTGCGTGTAAGTGCGTGTAAGTACGTGTAAATGCGTGTAAGTTTGTGTTTGTGTATGTGCGTGAAAGGGTGTGTAAGTGTGTGTAAGTATGTGTAAGTGCGTGTAAGTGCGTGTAAGTACGTGTAAATGCGTGTAAGTTTGTGTTTGTGTATGTGCGTGAAAGGGTGTGTAAGTGTGTGTAAGTATGTGTAAGTGCGTGTAAGTGCGTGTAAGTACGTGTAAATGCGTGTAAGTTTGTGTTTGTGTATGTGCGTGAAAGGGTGTGTAAGTGTGTGTAAGTATGTGTAAGTGCGTGTAAGTGCGTGTAAGTACGTGTAAATGCGTGTAAGTTTGTGTTTGTGTATGTGCGTGAAAGGGTGTGTAAGTGTGTGTAAGTATGTGTAAGTGCGTGTAAGTGCGTGTAAGTACGTGTAAATGCGTGTAAGTTTGTGTTTGTGTATGTGCGTGAAAGGGTGTGTAAGTGTGTGTAAGTATGTGTAAGTGCGTGTAAGTGCGTGTAAGTACGTGTAAGTGCGTGTAAGTACGTGTAAGTGCGTGTAAGTACGTGTAAGTGCGTGTAAGTGTGTGTAAGTGCGTGTAGGTGCGTGTAAGTACGTGTCAGTGCGTGTAAGTACGTGTAAGTGTATGTAAGTGCTTGTAAGTATGTGTAAGTGCGTGTAAGTATGTGTAAGTGCGTATACATGCGTAAAAGTACACGTAAGTGCATGTAAGTTCATATAAGTATGTGTAAGTTTGTGTAAGTGCGTTGAAGTGCGTGTAAGTACGTGTAAGTATGTGTAAGTGTGTGTAAGTGAATGTTAATACAAGTAAGTGTGTATAAGTACGTGTAAGTGCATGTAAGTGCGTGTAAGTGTGTGTAAGTGCGTGTAAGTGCGGTTTAAGTGGGTCTAATTTCGTATAAGTTCGTGTAAATGTGTGTATGTCAGTTTAAGTTTGTGTAAGTGTGTGTAAGTGCGTGTAAGTACGTGTAAGTGTGTGTAAGTGTGTGTAAGTGCTTGTAAGCGCGTGTAAGTACGTGTAAGTGCGTGGAAGTGCGTGGAAGTGCGTGTAAGTTTGTGTAAGTGTGTGTAAATGTGTGTAAGTATGTGTAAGTGCATGTAAGTACGTGTAAGTACGTGTTAGTGTCTATAAGTACGTATAAGTGTATGTAAGTGCATGTAAGTGCAAATAAGTGTGTGTAATTGCATGTAAGTGCGCATAAGTGTGTGTAAGTATGTCTAAGTGCGTGTAAGTACGTGTAAGTGCGTCTAAGTACGTCTACGTTTATGTAAGTGCGTGTAAGTGGGTGTAACTGCGTCTAAGTGCGTATAAGTTTTGGTAAATGAGTGTAAGTGCAGTTTAAGTTCGTGTTAGTGTGTGTAAGTGTGTGTATGTGCGTGTACGTGCATGAAAGTGCATGTAAGTGCGTGTAAGTAGGTGTAAGTACATGTAAGTGTGTGCAAGTGCGTGTAAGTGCATGTAGGTGCGTGTAAAAGTGTGTAAGTACGCGTAAGTTTGTGTAGGTGCGTATAAGTATGTGTAAGTGCATGTAAGTATGTGTAAGTGTGTGTAAGTGCGTATAAGTCATGTAAGTAAGTGTAAGTGCGTGGAAGTACGTGGAAGTACGTGTAAGTGCTTATAAGTACGTGTAAGTTCGTGTAAATGAATGTCAGTTCGTGTAAGTGCATATCAGTGCGTGTAAGAGCGTGTAAATGCGTGTAAGTGCGTATGAGTGTGTGTAAGTGCGTGTACGTTCGTGTAAGTATGTGTAAGTTTGTATAAGTACGTGTAAGTATGTGTAAGTGCGAGTTTGTGTGTGTAAGTGTGTGTAAGTACGTATAAGTACATGTATGTATGTATAAGTATGTGTAAGTTCCTATATGTGCGTGTAAGTGTGTGTAAGTACGTGTAAGTGCGTGTAAGTGCGTGTAAGTACGTGTAAGTGCGTGAAAGTGCATGTAAGTACGTGTAAGTGCGTTTAAGTGTGTATAAGTGCGTGTAAGTGCGTGTAAGTGCATGTTAGTGCGTGTATGTGCATGTAAGTGCGTGTAAGTGCGTGTATGTACGTGTAATTTTGTGTAAGTACATATAAGTGCGTGTTAGAGCGTGTAAATGTGTGTAAGTGCGTATAGGTGCATGTACGTACATGTAAGTGTGTGTAAGTGTGTGTACGTGCGTCTAAGTGCATCAGAGTTTGTCTAAGGTGGCTCAGAGGCAGCCACGGTGCAATCCCGCAATATTTCATCGAACGTGGCACTGCGGCTCTGAATCATTTCTTGAGCCGTTGGGTCCCAGAGATGGTATGACTGGCTGTTGTCGTCGTAGCCCACGAGGATGCCTTTCTTGGTGTGGGAGCCCAGTTTGTCGCGGGCTGACGGTGTGACCCAGGCATAGGCCGTACTGCCAAAGACTTTGAGATGGCCAACCTTGGGCTTACGGCCTGTCCAAGCTTCGTATGGAGTGCTTGTGCCTTTGAGGCGTTTGTAGGGAAGTCTGTTGAGGAGATAGCCTGCACTATTGACCGCTTCGGCCCAAAAACCAGAAGGCAATCCCGCAGCATGAAGCATAGAGCGAGCTTTCTCCAAAAGAGTACGATTCATACGTTCACCCTGCCCATTTTGCTGAGGTGTATGAGGTACAGTTCGCTGATGATGGATGCCGTGACTGGCATAAAAATCTGCAAGGGCTTTATTCACAAACTCTCCTCCATTGTCGGATCGTACAGTCTTCACCCGTTTGTTAGTTGAATTCTCAACCAGTTTGATCCAGGTGATGATGTGATTGGTGGCTTCAGATTTATGTCGGAGAAAGCGGAGCCACACATGATGAGTGAAATCATCTACATGGACAAGGAAGTAGTGCTTCCCTGAGATAGACGCATCCTTGATACCGCATAGGTCCATGTGAACAAGGTGAAGCTTGTCAGATGCGCTGACGTTGGAATGTGTGGGGAAGGGCTCCTGAGCTAACTTGCCAGCGAGGCAGCCTTCACAGCAGAAGTTGGTGGGTTTGGTAAGATTTGCGGGGAAGGAATCCACCAATTGTGCACTGACATGGACAGAAGAGTTCCAAAACCAACATGCCCAAAACGTTGATGCCAGAGAATGGAGAGAGAATCGTGTTGGACAGGTGGAGCAGGTGTGGAGCCCACTGCTGCCAGGGCAACTTCTGTAGTTCCTTCATCAGCTTCTGTGTCCAGTGTTGGTAAAATGGCAAGGTTGCCTTCCCTCTTGGCCTCCGCCACAATTTTCCCACCCTTGGCATAGATTCTGCAGCTGTGTTCTGCTTAAAAAATAGCTCGACAGCCTTTGTCGTTACGTCTGGTAACAGATAAAAGATTTGCTGCAAGTTCTGGCACGAATAGGACATCAGAACAAATACGGGAGGCCACTTTGCCTTCAAAGGAGATACAGACTCGTACTGTCCTAGCAACGATGGCAGGGATGATGCGGCCATCACTAAGTCGCACTGGCTTGGGTTTTTTGAACTCTTTAAAATCCACAAACCAAGTGCGGTTGCAGGTCATGTGGCGGGTGCTGCCAGAATCAAGAATCCAGGCAAGAATGCCTACGGTAAGGAGAAAGGCACTGTCAATGGAGCACAACGCCAGTTCTTCCACGATGAAGTCAGCAGTGTTGGATGGTGATTGCTGGTTTGAAGTTGACAGGGATGGAGCTGTTGGTGTGTCATCAACAGAGAGGATGAAGTTGATTGCCGTGTTGCTTGTCCCACTGGTTTGATGTCCAATAGCCTCCATTTGATGCATGCGTTGTGACCATCCTTGAAACATCTGCGTCATCATTTGCTGCAAATTTCCAAGAGGACTTGAGTCTGCTTGTGCTGATGACGATTCAGTAGTGAGAAGCGTATGTTGGGGAGCTGGGAAGCGCGGTCGTCGCGGTTTGTCGCAATATCTGTTCAAGTGTCCAAACTACTGGCAATTCCAGCATTTTACACATTCAAAGCCTTTGCTGCCTGGTGCACCAGGTGGGATAATGCCGCTTTGAGAGTGAAGCCGCTGAGGAGGTTGTGAAGAAAAATGGGAATTTGCAATTCCTCCTTGTCCATGGCCTTAAAACCTGGGCCGATGGTTATGATGGTTTGATGTCCCATCCTGGCTGCCAGAGCTGCTTCAATGCCATCTGGAGTTTTGAGATATTTTTCTTCTGCGCGCAATAGGTTCTCACAAGCACGTTCAAGGATTAGTTCGTATGCTCCAACTGGTGCTGGTGCTTGTGCTGGTACTGCTGGAGCTCCTTGATTTGCATTAGCTCCTGCTTGTCCTCCTGGCGCTGGTAGGAGTCTGGCTGCTTCAAGAGTTTGTAGCCTTGAATCAAAGGTTGCCCCTTGTTCTTGAAATGCCAGGAGTTGTTCAAATGTTGTGTCAAATCTGGTGGGTAGACTGGAAAACAACCGTAGTACGACCACCTTTTCAGATAGCGCCTGTCCCATGGAGTTGATTCTTTCAACAAGCTGCTTCAAATGTGTCACGTGGTCCTCCAGTCTGGTGGTGTCACTCATCTTCAGCTCACAGAACTGAATGAACAGGTTATGAAGTTTGGAGTCGCTGACTTTGTGATGACGTTGTCTTAAGGAAATCCATGCAATCCTTGGATTCAAACTGTCGTTGTTGTCTTTGATAAAAAATGTCAGTCTGTCTGAAAGTTGCATGGCTAGGATAGCGAAGGCCTGATCGCAGCGTCTCTTCCATTGTTATTTCTCTTCGGCAGTTGCGTTTGCAGCAAGAGTTTCTTCAGGGGGATCTGAATCAACTCCCCATAATCCTTTGGCTAGAAACACCATCTTCATGTTGAATGCGAATTCGTCGTAGTCTGCTCCGTCAAATGGCTGTATCTTGAAGTGATCACCCATGACGCCTCCACTGAAGCTCGCCATGGCTTCTGTTGTTGTCGTTAGATGGTAGGGAACAGCGCAACCAGTCTGCAAATTGTTTTGCGACACACCTGCTCTGTTACCACTTGTTGTAAGCTATGATCGTTGAATGTCACAAAACAGATGCGAGACAGCGCAGAACCAAGTGCAGAATCAGTGAAGATCAACACAGGCTCACTCAGCCAGATCTACACACTGCAATGAGAGAGAGGAAGGAAGTCTCTTTCATAAACTCCAAGTACTGGGTACAAAGCACCTTCAATCTAGGTAGACTAGAATAGAATAAAAGAGGATAATGAGCCAGGCTAAATACCTCGCTTGTCTTCGCTGCTGCTCGTCTCGCTCTGCTGAACAGTGGTGCCGTCCGCAGCTGCCGTCTTCAAAACTGCCGGCTTCGCTCGGCTGTTGTTTGGGTATTGTTTGGATGTTTTCGCTTCCGGTAGATGACCACCGCTTGAACGTGGTCTTGACTCTCAAATGTTATCCCTGGTACCTCTGTGTATATATTCATTAGTCGTCGGCCNGTGGCTCAACTTCTGCCGAGTGTGCCACGTCGGCCTCCTGCTTAGGTACCACCCAAGCTTCCGCAACACCGAACCACTTGAAGTAAGTACGCAATAATCCACTGGATATATGTCACGCGTCATCACTACACTTATCAAAATACAGGTACATCAGTGGGCAGGGGAGGCACGGCAATGTCCTCTCTTCTGACCCCGGGCACGGGTAGTTGATAGGGTAGAGTAGGTCACGGAGGGGCAGGGGAGAGGTGTCAGTACCTCTCCCCTGCCTCTCTGTGGTTTTTGCCTTTTTTGTGAAACTCATTTCCAACACGTGTAAGTGTGTGTACGTGCGTGTAAGTGCGTGTAAGTGTGTGTAAGTGCGTGTAAGTGCGGTTTAAGTTTGTGTAAGTGCGTGTAAGTGCGTGTAAGTACGTGTCAGTGCTTGTAAGTACGGTTTAAGTGCGTTTAATCTCATGTAAGTTTGTGTAAGTGTGTGTAAGTGCCTGTATGTATGTGTAAGTGTGTGTAAGTGCGTGTAAGTGCATGTAAGTGCGTGTAAGTGAATATAAGTGCGTGTAAGTGCGTGTAAGTACGTGTTAGTGCGTGTAAGTGCGTGTAAGTGCATGTAAGTGCGTGTANGCTCCGTCAAATGGCTGTATCTTGAAGTGATCACCCATGACGCCTCCACTGAAGCTCGCCATGGCTTCTGTTGTTGTCGTTAGATGGTAGGGAACAGCGCAACCAGTCTGCAAATTGTTTTGCGACACACCTGCTCTGTTACCACTTGTTGTAAGCTATGATCGTTGAATGTCACAAAACAGATGCGAGACAGCGCAGAACCAAGTGCAGAATCAGTGAAGATCAACACAGGCTCACTCAGCCAGATCTACACACTGCAATGAGAGAGAGGAAGGAAGTCTCTTTCATAAACTCCAAGTACTGGGTACAAAGCACCTTCAATCTAGGTAGACTAGAATAGAATAAAAGAGGATAATGAGCCAGGCTAAATACCTCGCTTGTCTTCGCTGCTGCTCGTCTCGCTCTGCTGAACAGTGGTGCCGTCCGCAGCTGCCGTCTTCAAAACTGCCGGCTTCGCTCGGCTGTTGTTTGGGTATTGTTTGGATGTTTTCGCGTCCGGTAGATGACCACCGCTTGAACGTGGTCTTGACTCTCAAATGTTATCCCTGGTACCTCTGTGTATATATTCATTAGTCGTCGGCCATAGATCGACCATCAGACGGTGGCCGTATCATCAACCGCTTGATAGATATCGATCGGTTATGCTCCCCCCCCCTCCCGATGTCCGAACCCTGCCGTTACTCTTCTTTATGCGGACGGACAGTCCGGTCACTTGTGGCTCAACTTCTGCCGAGTGTGCCACGTCGGCCTCCTGCTTAGGTACCACCCAAGCTTCCGCAACACCGAACCACTTGAAGTAAGTACGCAATAATCCACTGGATATATGTCACGCGTCATCACTACACTTATCAAAATACTGGTACATCAGTGGGCAGGGGAGGCACGGCAATGTCCTCTCTGCTGACCCCGGGCACGGGTAGTTGATAGGGTAGAGTAGGTCACGGAGGGGCAGGGGAGAGGTGTCAGTACCTCTCCCCTGCCTCTCTGTGGTTTTTGCCTTTTTTGTGAAACTCATTTCCAACACGTGTAAGTGTGTGTACGTGCGTGTAAGTGCGTGTAAGTGTGTGTAAGTGCGTGTAAGTGCGGTTTAAGTTTGTGTAAGTGCGTGTAAGTGCGTGTAAGTACGTGTAAGTACGTGTAAGTGCGTGTAAGTGTGTGTAAGTGCGTGTAAGTGCGGTTTAAGTTTGTGTAAGTGCGTGTAAGTGCGTGTAAGTACGTGTAAGTACGTGTAAGTGCGTGTAAGTGTGTGTAAGTGCGTGTAAGTGCGGTTTAAGTTTGTGTAAGTGCGTGTAAGTGCGTGTAAGTACGTGTAAGTACGTGTAAGTGCGTGTAAGTGTGTGTAAGTGCGTGTAAGTGCGGTTTAAGTTTGTGTAAGTGCGTGTAAGTGCGTGTAAGTACGTGTAAGTACGTGTAAGTGCGTGTAAGTGTGTGTAAGTGCGTGTAAGTGCGGTTTAAGTTTGTGTAAGTGCGTGTAAGTGCGTGTAAGTACGTGTAAGTACGTGTAAGTGCGTGTAAGTGTGTGTAAGTGCGTGTAAGTGCGTGTAAGTGCGTGTAAGTGCGTGTAAGTGCATGTAAGTGCGTGTAAGTGAATATAAGTGCGTGTAAGTGCGTGTAAGTACGTGTTAGTGCGTGTAAGTGCGTGTAAGTGCATGTAAGTGCGTGTAGGTGCGTGTAATTTTGTGTAAGTGCGTATAAGTGCCTGTTAGTACATATAAGTGCGTGTAAGTGTGTGTAAGTGCGTGTACGTGCGTGTAAGTGTGTGTAACTGCATGTACGTACGTATAAGTGCGTCTAAGTGTGTGTATGTTTGTGCAGGTACGTGTAAGTGCGTGTAAGTGCGTGTTAGTGCGTGTAAGTGTGTGTAAGTTCGTGTAAGTGCATGTACGTACGTGTAAGTGTGTGTAAGTACGTGTAAGTGCATGTAAGTGCGTGTAAGTGTGTACAAGTTTGTGTAAGCGCGTGTAAGTGTGTGAAAATGCGTGCAAGTACGTGTAAGTACATGTAAGTACGTGTAAGTGCGTGTAAGTGCGTGTAAATGCGTGGAAATGTGTGGAAGTGCGTGTAAGTGCATGTAGGTATGTGTAAGTGCGTGTAAGTGCATGAAAGTTTGTGTAGGTGCATATCAGTATGTGTAAGTGCGTGTAAGTATGTATAAGTGCGTGTAAGTGCGTGTAAGTACATGTAAGTGGATATAAGTTTGTGTAAGAGCGTGTAAGTGCGTGTAAGTGCGTATAAGTGCGTGTAAGTGCTTGTAAATGTGTGTAAGATTATGTAAGTGCGTGTAAGTGTGTGTAAGTGCTTGCAAGTGTGTTTAAGTGCGTATAAGTACCTGTAAGTGCGTGTAAGTACATGTAAGTGCGTGCAAGTGTATAAGTGTGTATAAGTGCGTGTTTGTACGTGTAAGTGCGTGTAAGTATGGATAAGTGCCTATAAGTTTGTGTAAGTACGTGTAAGCATGTGTAAGTGCGAGTTCGTACGTGGAAGTGCGTGTAAGTGTGTGTAAGTGCGCGTAAGTGCGTGTAAGTGCGTGTAAGTGTGTGTAAGTGTGTGTAAGTACATGTAAGTGCATGTAAGTTTGTGTTTGTGTATGTGCGTGAAAGTGTGTGTAAGTGTTTGTAAGTATATGTAAGTACGTACAAGTGCGTGTCAATGCGTGTAAGTGCGTGTAAGTGCGTATATATATGTATAAGTGCATATAAGTACGTATAAGTGCGTGTAAGTGTGTGTAAGTGTGTGTAAGTGCGTGTAAGTCTGTATAAGTCCGTGTACTTGCGTGCAAGTGTGTGTAAGTGTGTGTAAGTGCGTGTACGTTCGTGTAGGTGCGTGTAAGTGCGTGTAAGTATGTGTAAGTGTGTAAGTGCGTGTAAGTGCGTGTTAGTGCGTGTAAGTATGTGTAAGTGCGTGTAAGTTTGTATAAGTGCATGTAAGTTCGTGTAAGTGCGTGTAGGCATGTATAAGTACGACTTCCAGCGTGTAAGTGCGTGTAAGTGCGTGTAAGTACGTGTAAGTGCATATAAGTTCATGTAAGTACGTGTAAGTACGTATAAGTGCGTATAAGTGCGTGTAAGTGCGTGTAAGTATGTGTAAGTGTAAGTATGTGTAAGTATGTGCTAGTGCGTGTAAGTGCGTGTAAGTGCGTGTAAGTGCGTGTAAGTATGTGTAAGTGCGTATAAGTGTGTGTCAGTGCGTGTAAGTACGTGTGAGTGTGTGTAAGTGCGTGTAAGTGCGTGTAAGTACGTGTAAGTACGTGTAAGTGCGTGTAAGTGTGTGTAAGTGCGTGTAAGTGTGTGTAAGTGTACGTAAGTGTGTATAAGTGCGTGTAGATTCGTATAAGTCTGTGTAAGTGTGTGTAAGTGTGTTTAAGTATGTGTAAGTGCGTATAAGTACGTGTAAGTGCGTGTAAGTGCATGTAAGTGTGTGTAAGTATATGTGATTTTGTATAAGTGTGTGTAAGTTTGTGTAAATGTGTGTAAGTGCATGTAAGTGCGTATAAGTGTGTGTAAGCACGTGCAAGAGCATGTAAGTGTGTGTAAGTGTGTGTAAGTACAAGTAAGTCCGTGTAAGTACGTGTAAGTGTGAGTAAGTGCGTGTAAGTATGTGAAAGTGAGTATAAGTGCGTGGAAGTGCATGTAAGTGCGTAAACGTGCGTGTAAGTATGTGAAAGTTCGTGTAAGTGCGTGTAAGTACGTGTAAGTGCGTCTAAGTGTGTGTAAGTGTGTGTAAGTGCGTATAAGTGCGGTTGAATTTCGTGTAAGTGCGTGTAAGTGCGTATAAGTACATGTAAGTGCGTGTAAGTGCGTGTAAATGTGTGTAAGTATGTGTAAGTGCGTGTAGGTGCTTGTAACTTTGTATAAGTGCGTGTAAGTATGAGTAAGTACGTATAAGTACGTGTAAGTGCGTGTAAGTGTGTGCAAGTGCGTGCAAGTATGTACAATTGCGTGTAAGTACGTGTAAGTGCGTGTAAGTGTGTGTAAGTGCGTGTAAGTGTGTGTAAGTACTCGTAAGCACGTGTAAGTGCGTGTAAGTGTGTGTAAGTGCATGTAAGTTTGTGTAAGTATGTGTGAGTGCGTGTAACTGCGTGTATGTGCATGTAAGTGCATGTAAGTGCGTGTAAGTGCGTGTAAGTACGTCTACGTGTGTGTAAATGAGTGTATGTGCGTGTAAGTGCATTTAAGTGCATGTAGGTACGTGTAAGTACGTGTAAGTTTGTGTAGGTGGGTGTAAGTACGTGTAAGTGTGTGTAAGTATGTGTAAGTGCGTGTAAGTGCGTGTAAGTGCATGTCAGTGCGTGTAAGTACTTGTAAGTTGATGAAAGTTTGTTTAAGAGCGTGTAAGTGCTTATAAGTGCGTGTACGTGAGTGTACGTATGTGTAAATGCGTGTAAGTTCGTGCAAGTGCGTGTAACTG
>SZWC01011172.1:39221-64201 GCA_023375785.1 Penium margaritaceum | reverse complement strand
GTGTAAGTACGTGTAAGTGCGTGTAAGTACGGTTTAAGCGGGTCTAATTTCGTGTAAGCTCGTGTGAATGCGTGTAAGTACATGTAAGTGTGTGTAAGTATGTGTAAGTACGTGTAAGTGCATGTAAGTGTGTGTACGTGCGTGTAAGTACGTGTAAGTGCTTGTAAGCACGTGTAAGTGCATGTAAGTGCGTGTAAGTGCGTGTAAGTTTGTGTAAGTGTGTGTAAGTGTGTATAACTGCAAGTAAGTGTATGTAAGTGTGTGTAAATGAGTATAAGTGCAGCTTAAGCTCGTTTAAGTGCGTGTGAGTGTGTGTAAGTACGTGTAAGTACGTGTAAGTATGTGTAAGTGTATATAAGTGCGTGTAAGTGCAGTTTAAGTGGGTGTAATATTCTGTAAGTTCGTGTAAATGCATATAAGTGCATGTAAGTACGTGTAAGTGCATGTAAGTGCGTGTAAGTGCGTATAAGTGCATGTAAGTGCGTGCAAGTACGTGTAAGTGCATGTAGGTGCGTGTAAACGCATGTAAGTACGCATAAGTTAGTGTAGGTGCGTGTAAGTACGTATAAGTGTGTATAAGTATGTATAAGTGCGTGTAAGTGCGTGTAAGTAAGTGTAAGTGCGTGTAAGTACGTGGAGGTGTGTGTAAGTGCTTATAAGTACGTGTAAGTTCGTGTAAGTGAATGTCAGTTCGTGTAAGTGCGTATAAGTATGTGTAATTGCGTGTAAGTTTGTGTAAGTAAGCGTAAGTTTGAGTAAGTGCGTGTAAGCATGTGTAAGTGCGAGTTCGTGTGTCTAAGTGTATATAAGTGCGTGTAAATGCGTATATGTATGTATAAAAGCATGTAAGTGCATGTAAGTATGTGTAAGTGTGTGTAAGTACGTGTAAGTGCGTGCAAGTGCATGTAAATGCGTGTATGTATGTGTAAGTACGTGTAAGTGCGTGTAAGTATGTGTAAGTGTGTGTAAGTGTATGTAAGTACGTATAAGTGCGTGTAAGTACGTACAAGTACGTGTAAGTTCGTATAAGTGCGTGAAAGTGCGTTTAAGTGTGTCTAAGTGCGTGTAAGTGCGTGTAAGTGTGTGTACGTATGTGTAAGTGCGTGTAAGTGCATGTAAGTACGTGTAAGTGCGTGTAGGTACGTGTAAGTACGTATAGGTGTGTGTAAGTATGTGTAAGTGCGTGTAAGTGCGTGTAAGTGTGTACAAGTGCATATGAGTGTGTGTAAGTGCGTGTAAGTCATGTAAGTACGTGTAAGTGCGTGTAAGTGCGTGTAAGTGCGTGTAAGTGCGTGTAAGTGTGTACAAGTGCATATGAGTGTGTGTAAGTGCGTGTAAGTCATGTAAGTACGTGTAAGTGCGTGTAAGTGCGTGTAAGTGCGTGTAAGTACGTGTAAGTGCGTGAAAGTATGTGTAAGTCTATTTACATTTGTGTAAGTACATGTAAGAGCGTGTAAGTGCGTGTAAATGCGTGTAAGTGTGTGTAAGTGCGTGTAAATGCGTGTAGGTACGTGTAAGTACGTTTAAGTGCATGTAAGTGCGTGTAAGTATGCGTAAATGCATGTAAGTGCGTGTAAGTACGTGTAAGTGCGTGTAAGTGCGAGTAAGTGTGAGTAAGTGCTTGTAAGTATGTGTAAGTGCGTGTAAGTATGTGTAAGTGCGTGTAAGTGCGAGTAAGTGTGAGTAAGTGCTTGTAAGTATGTGTAAGTGCGTGTAAGTATGTGTAAGTGTGTGTAAGTGCGTGTAAGTGCATGTAAGTGCATGTAAGTTCATGTTAGTGCGTGTAAGTTTGTGTAAGTGTGTTTAAGTGCGTGTAAGGGCGTGTAAGTGTGTGTAAGTGTGTGTAAGTGCATGTAAGTGCAAGTAAGTACGTGTAAGTACGTGTAAGTGTGTGTAAGTGCGTGTAAGTGCGTGTAAGTGCGTGTAAGTGCGGTTTAAGTTGGTCTAGTTCCGTGTTAGTTCATGTAAATGCGTGTATGTGTGTGTAAGTACTTGTAAGTACGTGTAAGTGCGTGTAAGTCTGTGTAAGTGTGTGTAAGTGCGTGTAAGTGCTCATAAGCGCGTGTAAGTGTGTGTAAGTACGTGTAAGTGTGTGTAAGTTTGGGAAAGTACGTTTAAGTGCGTGTAAGTGTGTGTAAGTGCGTATAAGTGCATGTAAGTACGTGTAAGTGCGTGTAAGTGTGTATAAGTGCGTGTAAGTGTGTGTAAGTACGTGTAAGTGTAAATAAGTGTGTGTTAGTACGTGTAAGTACGTGTAAGTGCGTGTAAGTGTGTATAAGTGCGTGTAAGTGTGTGTAAGTACGTGTAAGTGTAAATAAGTGTGTGTTAGTACGTGTAAGTACGTGTAAGTGCGTGTAAGTGCGTGTACGTGCGTCTAAGTGCATGTAAGTGCGTGTAAGTGCGTGTAAGTGTGTATAAATGAGTGCAAGTGTGGTTTAAGTTTGTATAAGTGGGTGTAAGTGTGTGTAAGTACATGTAAGTGTGTGTATGTGCGTATTAGTACGTGTAAGTACGGTTTAAGTGATTGTAGTTTTGTGTAAGTTTGCATAAATGTGTATAGGTGCATGTAAGTGCATGGAAGTATGTCTGAGTACGTGGAAGTGTGTGTAAGTGCATGTAAGTGCGTGTAAGTGCTTGTAAGTGCATGTAGGTGCGTGTAAAAGCGTGTAAGTGTGCGTAAGTTTGTGTAGGTGCGTGTAAGAACGCGTAAGTGCGTGTAAGTATGTGTAAGTGCGTGTAAGTACGTGTAAGTTCGTATAATTAAGTGTAAGTGTGTGTAAGTGAGTTGAAGTGCGTATAAGTGCTTATAAGTACGTGTAAGTTCGTGTAAGTGAATGTCAGTTCGTATAAGTGCGTATAATTGCGTATAAGAGCGTGTAAGTAGGTGTGTAAGTGCGTTTGAGTGCGTGTAAGTGCGTGTAAGTTCGTGTAAGTATGTGTACGTTTAGGTAGGTACGTGTAAGAATGTGTAAGTGTGAGTTCGTTTGTGTAAGTACGTGTAAGTACGTGTAAGTGCGTGTATGTATGTATAAGTGTGTGTAAGCGTGTGTAAGTGTGTGTAAAAGCGTGAAAGTGTGTGCAAGTGCGTGTAAGTGCGTCTAAGTGCATGTAAGTGCGTATAAGTATGTATAAGTGCGTGTAGGTACGTGTAAGTACGTATAGGTGTGTGTAAGTATGTGTAAGTACGTATAAGTGCATATAAGTGCGTATAAGTACGTGTAAGTACGTCTAAGTAAGTGTAAGTGTGTGTAAGTACGTACAAGTACGTGTAAGTTCATATAAGTGCGTGAAAGTGCGTGTAAGTGCGTCTAAGTGCATGTAAGTGCGTATAAGTATGTATAAGTGCGTGTAGGTACGTGTAAGTACGTATAGGTGTGTGTAAGTATGTGTAAGTACGTATAAGTGCATATAAGTGCGTATAAGTACGTGTAAGTACGTCTAAGTAAGTGTAAGTGTGTGTAAGTACGTACAAGTACGTGTAAGTTCATATAAGTGCGTGAAAGTGCGTGTAAGTGCGTCTAAGTGCATGTAAGTGCGTATAAGTATGTATAAGTGCGTGTAGGTACGTGTAAGTACGTATAGGTGTGTGTAAGTATGTGTAAGTACGTATAAGTGCATATAAGTGCGTATAAGTACGTGTAAGTACGTCTAAGTAAGTGTAAGTGTGTGTAAGTACGTACAAGTACGTGTAAGTTCATATAAGTGCGTGAAAGTGCGTGTAAGTGCGTCTAAGTGCATGTAAGTGCGTATAAGTATGTATAAGTGCGTGTAGGTACGTGTAAGTACGTATAGGTGTGTGTAAGTATGTGTAAGTACGTATAAGTGCATATAAGTGCGTATAAGTACGTGTAAGTACGTCTAAGTAAGTGTAAGTGTGTGTAAGTACGTACAAGTACGTGTAAGTTCATATAAGTGCGTGAAAGTGCGTGTAAGTGCGTCTAAGTGCATGTAAGTGCGTATAAGTATGTATAAGTGCGTGTAGGTACGTGTAAGTACGTATAGGTGTGTGTAAGTATGTGTAAGTACGTATAAGTGCATATAAGTGCGTATAAGTACGTGTAAGTACGTCTAAGTAAGTGTAAGTGTGTGTAAGTACGTGTAAGTACGTGTAAGTACGTGTAAGTTTGTGTAAGTACGTGTAAGTACGTGTAAGTGCGTGTATGTATGTATAAGTGTGTGTAAGTGCGTGTAAGTGCGTGTAAGTGTGTGTAAGTGTGTGTAAGTGTGTGTAAATGCGTGTAAGTGTGTGTAAGTGCATGTAAGTGTGTGTAAGTGCGTGTAAGTTTGTGTATGTACATGAAAGTATGTGTAAGTGCGTGTAAGTATGTGTAAGTGCGTGTAAGTGCATGTAAGTATGTGTAAGTACATGTAAGTGCGTGTAAGTATGTGTAAGTATGTGTAGGTGCGTGTAAGTGCATGTAAGTGCATGTAAGTGTGTGTAAGTGCGTGTACGTTCGTGTATGTGCATGAAAGTGTGTGAAAGTATGTGTAAGTATGTGTAAGTGGATGTAAGTGCGTATAAGTGCGTGTAAGTGCATATAAGTGCGTATAAGTATGTTTAAGTGCGTCTAAGTACGTCTAAGTGCGTGTGAGTACATATAACTGTGTGTAAGTATGTATTAGTGCATGTAAGTGCGTGTAAGTGCGTGTAAGTTCATGTAAGTTCTTTGTGTAAGTGCGTGTAAGTACGTGTAAGTGCGTGTAAGTGCGTGTAAGTTTGTATAAGTGTGTGTAAGTGCGTATAAGTGCATGTAAGTGCGTGTAAGTACGTGTAAGTGTGAGTAAGTATGTATTAGTATGTGTAAGTGTGTGTAAAAGCGTGAAAGTGTGTGCAAGTGCGTGTAAGTGCCTGTAAGTACGTGTAAGTATTTGTAAGTGCGTGCAAGTGCGTATAAGTACGTGTAAGTGTATGTAAGTATGTGTAAGTACGTGTAGGTGCGTGTAAGTGCGTGTAGGTGTATGTAAGTGCGTGTAAGTGTGTATAAGTGCGTGTAAGTGCGTGTAAGTATGTGTAAGTGTGTGTAAGTGTGTGTAAGTGTGTGTAAGTGTGTGTAAGTACGTACAAGTACGTGTAAGTTCATGTGAGTGTGTGAAAGTGCGTTTAAGTGTGACTAAGTACGTGTAAGTGCGTATAAGTGTGTGTAAGTGCGTATAAGTGCATGTAAGTGTGTGTAAGTGCACGTAGGTACATGTAAGTACGTTTAAGTACGTGTTAGTGTGTGTAAGTACGTGTAAGTGCGTACAAGAGCGTGTAAGTGCGTGTAAGTACGTATAAGTGTGTGTAAGTGCTTGTAAGTATGTGTAAGTGCGTGTAAGTGCGTATAAGTGCATGTGAGTGTATGTAAGTGCGTGTAAGTACTTGTAAGTTTGTGTAAGTACGTGTAAGTTTGTGTAAGTACGTTAAAGTGCGTGTAAGTGCATATAAGTAGGTGTAAATGTGTGTAAGTGTGTGTGAGTGCAAGTAAGTGCGTGTAAGTCCGTGTAAGTTCGTGTAAGTGTGTGTAAGTGCGTATAAGTGCATGTAAGTGCGTGTAAGTACGTGTAAGTGCGTTTAAGTGTGAGTAAGTATGTATTAGTATGTGTAAGTGTGTGTAAAAGCATGAAAGTGTATGTAAGTGCGTGTAAGTGCGTGTAAGTACGTGTAAGTATTTGTAAGTGCGTGCAAGTGCGTATAAGTACGTGTAAGTGTATGTAAGTATGTGTAAGTGAGTGTAAGTACGTGTAAGTGCGTGTAGGTGCATGTAAGTGCGTGTAAGTGTGTATAAGTGCGTGTAAGTGCGTGTAAGTATGTGTAAGTGTATGTAAGTGTGTGTAAGTGTGTGTAAGTGTGTGTAAGTACGTACAAGTACGTGTAACTTCATGTGAGTGCGTGAAAGTGCGTTTAAGTGTGACTAAGTGCGTGTAAGTGCGTATAAGTGTGTGTAAGTGCGTATAAGTGCATGTAAGTGTGTGTAAGTGCACGTAGGTACGTGTAAGTACGTTTAAGTACGTGTTAGTGTGTGTAAGTACGTGTAAGTGCGTATAAGAGTGTGTAAGTTCGTGTAAGTGCGTATAAGTGTGTGTAAGTGCGTATAAGTGCATGTAAGTGTGTGTAAGTGCACGTAGGTACGTGTAAGTACGTTTAAGTACGTGTTAGTGTGTGTAAGTACGTGTAAGTGCGTATAAGAGTGTGTAAGTTTGTGTAAGTACGTATAAGTGTGTGTAAGTGCTTGTAAGTATGTGTAAGTGCGTGTAAGTACGTATAAGTGCATATGAGTGCATGTAAGTGCATGTAAATACATGTAAGTTCATGTAAGTACATGTAAGTTTGTGTAAGTGCGTTAAAGTGCGTGTAAGTGCATATAAGTAGGTGTAAATGTGTGAAAGTGTGTGTGAGTGCAACTAAGTGCGTGTAAGTACGTGTAAGTTTGTGTAAGTGCGTGTAAGTACGTGTAAGTGCGGTTTAAGCGGGTGTAATTTTGTGTACATTCATGTAAATGCGTGTAAGTACGTATAAGTGCGTGTAAGTACGTATAAGTATGTATAAGTGCGTGTATGTGCATGTAAGTGCGTGTAAGTGCGTGTAAGTGCTCGTAAGCACGTGTAAGTGCGTGTAAGTATGTGTAAGTGTGTATAATTTTGAGTAAGTGCGTGTAAGTGCATGCAAGTAGGTGTAAGAGCATGTAAGTGCATGTAAGTGCGTGCAAGTGTGTGTAAGTGCATGTAAGTGCGTGTAAGTACGTGTAAGTATGTGTAAGTACGTGTAAGTGCATATAAGTGTGTGTAAGTGTGTGTACGTTCGTATAAGTATGTGTAAGTGTTTGTAAGTGCGTGTAAGTATGTATACGTGCGTGTAAGTGCGTGTAAGTATGTGTAAGTGCATGTAAGTGCGTGTAAGTGCGTGTAAGTTTTGTCAGGAAAATGAGGGCACTGGAATAGGCAGAGGAGCAGGTGGTGAGGAAGTAGCCAGGAAGGAGCGGAAGGCTGACGGAGGATGACGTCACAGTAGCACCAGAAGTATTCCGACAGGGGAGAACAGTGCGAGGAGCGAGAGCGACGAAGCGCTGATCATGAGCAATCAAGAGAGACACTGATAGTAAGGAAGCGAGGCTTATAGCCGAAGCGCGTTGATGCCGGGTACTGCGGTTCGGGTTCCTTGGAGGATGGATCCTTCAAGGAGTGTGAAATAGAGGTGATGATTAGGCAACAGCTTGGAACTGATGGATAACTGAGCGGAGTCAATGATTAGTGTGATGAAGGCAACGGAGCAAGAAACGGCAATTGAGCAGAGGCAATCGATGAAGGATATTGAAGAGGCAATGACTGAGGAATGAATAACTGAGGCAATTGGGTACATGGATCCTATTGCTATTAGTGCTAGTCTAGGGAGCTAGGTTACAAGTGTCTACACCCATCAGGGTGGATGGTGCGAGACGTGAAGCCGGAGCCGCCATTGTGCTGTTGCTGCGGCTGCTGTGTCTGTGCGGTGTGAGGAAGCGATGCGGCTCCACTTCGTCTTATGGTTTTGGGAGTTCTCCCATGTTAGGCGGGGAACGTGCTTCTTCTCTCGATCCTTGGATGTTGCCACGGAGAACAGACCGGGGAGGAGGATTCCTGTCGGCAGATCTTGCTGGCCGATACGTGGTGTCGGGGTTCCGTTGGCGTTGGACGTGGTGTGTTTGGACGGCCGGATGATCAGACCAGATGAATCTGATTGGTTATGCCTTCCAAGCCGTTTGGGCAGCAGGACTTGGGAGGTGAACCGGGTTCCGTCTGACTTTTCCTTTTCCCGTTGGGTGAACTCTCCAGAGATGATTGAGTTATACCAGGGTGACCTTGGCAGAGCCGTGTGGTTCTTGATGTAGATTCTGACAAGTTTGTGTAAGTGCGTGTACGTTTGTGTAAGTGTGTGCAAGTGCCTGTAAGTGCGTGTAAGTGCGTGTAAGTGCGTGTAAATACGTGTAAGTGCATGTAAGTGCGTATAAGAGCGTGTAAGTACGTGTAAGTACGTGTAAGTGCGTGTAAGTGCGTGTCAGTGCGTGCAAGTACGTATACGTGTGTGTAAGTACGTGTAAGTGTGTGTAATTACCTGTAAGTTCATGTAAGTTTGTGTAAGTGCGTGTATGTACGTGTAAGTGCGTCTAAGTACGTGTATGTTTGTGTAAATGAGTTTAAGTGCTGTTGAAGTTCATGTAACGCGTGTAAGTGTATTTAAGTGCGTGTAAGTGCATGTAGGTGCATGTAAGTGCGTGTAAGTGCGTATAAGTGTTTGTAAGTATGGTTTAAGTGGGTGTCATTTTGTATAAGTTCGTGTAAATGCGTGTAAGTGTGTGTAAGTACGTGCAAGTACATGTAAGTACGTGTAAGTGTGTGTAAGTACGTGTAAGTGCGTGTATGTGCATGTAAGTACATGTAAGTGCGTGTAAGTGCGTGTACGTATATATAAGTGCGTGTTAGTACCTGTAATTGTGTATAAGTGCGTATAAGTGCGTGTAAGTGTGAATAAGTGCATGTAAGTACGTGTAAGTGCATGTAAGTGCGTGTAAGTGTGTGTAAGTGCGTGTAAATGCGTATAAGTGCGTGTAAGTACGTGTAAGTGCGTGTAAGCGTGTGCAAGTACGTATAAGTGTGTGTAAGTGCGTGAAAGTGCGTGTAAGTGCATCTAAGTACGTGTACGTACGTGGAAGTGCATGTAAGTGTGTGTAAGTACTTGTAAGTGCGTGTACGTGCGTATAAGTGTGTATAAGTACGGTTTAACTGCGTGTAAGTTTGTGTAAGTTTGTGTAAGTGCGTGTAAGTGCGTGTAAGTACGTGTAAGTATGTGTAAGTGCGTGTAAGTGCGTGTAGGTGCGTGTAAGTGCGTATAGGTGCGTGTAAGTGCGTTTAAGTGCGTGTAAGTACGTGTAAGTGTGTGAAAGTGCGTATAAGTGCATGTACGTGCGTGTAAGTGTGTGTAAGTACGTGCAAGTACGTGTAAGTGCGTGTAAGTGCATGTAAGTGCGTGTAAGTGCGTGTAAGTACATGTAAGTGCGTGTAAGTTTATGTAAATTTGTGTAAGTACGTGTAAGTACATGTAAGTGTGTTTAAGTGCGTGTAAGTGCCTGTAAGTCTGTATAAGTGCGTGTAAGTGCATGTAGGTGCGTGTAAGTACGTTAAAGTGTGTGTAAGTAAGTACAAGTGCATATAAGTGCGTGTAAGTGTGTGTAAGTACGTGTAAGTGTGTGTAAGTACTATAAGTGTGTGTAAGTTCTTGTAAGTATATGTAAGTACGTGTAAGTACGTGTACGTGCATGTAAGTGCATGTAAGTACATGTAAGTTCATATAAGTGCGTGTAAGTTTATGTAAGTGCGTTTAAGTGTGTGTAAGTGCGTGTAAGTGCGTGTAAGTGTGTGTAAGTGCATGCAAGTACAAGTGAGTGCATGTACATACGTGTAAGTGCGTGTAAGTTCGTGTTAGTGCGTGTAAGTACGGTTTAAGTGGGTATAATTTCGTGTACGTTTGTGTAAATGCGTGTAAGTACAAGTAAGTGTGTGTAAGTATGTGTGAGTACGATCAATAGAAGTAAAAGTCACTTGGATACATTTGTGGTCATGATCAGTGGCACATGCCAACTTTGTCAAGGCATTGCACTCAATAGCCACACCGAGCCACCAGTATTCTATCGTGTTTATAGCAGCAAGGTCATGCCCAGTCTATCTGAACTCTGATTGGGCACTCTGACTGTGGCTGACTGTTAATGATGTTTCGTTCATCCACCGGAGTATGGGGGGAGGAAGGAGCTGGGCCCGGGTTCAAGAGGAAGAAGGGGAGGTCGACGAATCATCCGACGGCCGCTCAATCGAGNCGTGTAAGTGCGTGTAAGTGTGTGTAAGTGCATGTAAGTACAAGTGAGTGCATGTACATACGTGTAAGTGCGTGTAAGTACGTGTTAGTGCGTGTAAGTACGGTTTAAGTGGGTCTAATTTCGTGTAAGTTTGTGTAAATGCGTGTAAGTACGTGTAAGTGTGTGTAAGTATGTGTGAGTACGATCAATAGAAGTAAAAGTCACTTGGATACATTTGTGGTCATGATCAGTGGCACATGCCAACTTTGTCAAGGCATTGCACTCAATAGCCACACCGAGCCACCAGTATTCTATCGTGTTTATAGCAGCAAGGTCATGCCCGGTCTATCTGAACTCTGATTGGGCACTCTGACTGTGGCTGACTGTTAATGATGTTTCGTTCATCCAGCGGAGTATGGGGGGAGGAAAGAGCTGGGCCCGGGTTCAAGAGGAAGAAGGGGAGGTCGACGAATCATCCGACGGCCGCTCAATTGAGGAAAGAAATTGCGAGAAGGGCAGTTCGATTCCGGGAAGCAATGGGGCGTGAAGGGAGATATTTCCGTGGACGCCGTGACCCGACCAGACCTGCCGAGAGGAAGGTAAGGCGGCCCGAGGCTGGCTTGATGGTAGCGGAACCGCGTCCGAACCTCAAAAGGAGGAGCGGTACGCGAGGCGCCTTATCCAAAGGCGTTTTGATGTGCGAGCCGCAAAAGGGGCTAGCCAGCGGGATGGGATCTTGGGAAGCGGTGCGAGGAGAAGATAAGAAGAGGAGGACGAGAAGAGGACCGACTGCTAACGAGAACCGATTGCTAATGCAATGCCGTTGATCCTGAGCTGCAAAGACACTGAAGCTGACGGTGGAACACTGACATTGGATGCTTCTGCTCCCGAATCGCGAGATGGCGTTCACCATTGGCGAGCGATGTTGCTGACCCCTCGCGTGACCCGGGTGTGGGAGGCTGGCCCTACAGCCGTCGGCCGGACTGAGAGATTGCTGTCCCTCATTCAAATCAGACCGTCGAGCGGGACCCGCGTCCCGTCTCGCGACAAGTTATAGTAGGGAAGCTAGACCGGATAGGGAGTGTAGGAGAAGTGTGTGTGTATGGGAGGGTGTGCTGCCATCCCCAGATGGGAAGGCCGCTTCGTGAGGAGTACATCACGGAGCCATCATCGCCTGGACCTGAGTTCCCACGAGAGCACCAGCCACCCAGCTCCAGGCGCGGTCCCCGAGACTCTCCAGTGTCCTTCTACGCCATCTGCAGCTGCTGCAATGTGTCCCGTCGGCTTGGCACACGCACGGTTTTGGGAGTGATACAATGGTCCCATCATCCCGCCGATGGAGCCGTCGAGCAGTTCTGGCAACTGTGGCAGCAGAGACTTTCCGCGATGATGAGCCCCACCGCGTGGAGAGCTAGCAGGAGGTCGCGCGTGATGTCGGGCAGCGTGCTGCAGAGGCAGCTGAAGAGGGGGCCGGGGTGTACCAAGCATACCAGCGCTACCAACAGGAGCTCGCCCGCCTGCAAGAGGAGGACTCGGCACGTGCCCGTTCCCGTGCAGGTCGACGTACTTACGGACCACTGGAGTTACATCGGGCCGTTCCATGGGTGAACAATGAAGGCGGCGTGCACCGCACAGTGCTTGTGCAAAGACCAGCGCCGGTCGATGATCCGGTGACTCAGGAAGCTTACGGTTTGCTTGTTTTGCTTGATGACGCCTAGGGTACTGATTGTGTGATTAGGAGAGAAATGGTGATTGATTATACTCCCGCTTTTGTTTGAAGGTAATTACTTTGATTGTTCAAAGTCATCTCGTTTGGGTCGTTAGGAGGAATTCTCTCAGTGAGTGTCTTGTTGTCCGATGCATGATTGACCGTCGGTGATTAGTTTAAGTGAGTGAATCTAACAGTTAGAATAACCACACTGATTGTCTTGAGATTAGTCAAAATCCTGGCCAGAGAAGTACGCGTCATTAGGAGAAGGAGTGTGTGTGTGATATATTCCCGGCACTAATTCGGTGGATGATCCGTCGAGCTATTAAGAAAAGTTACCCGGTTGATGAAACGTGCTTTTATCAAATGGGAGCAAAAAGAGTGATATAGGACAGGGCAGAGTTGGAAAAGGAAAGTAAGCAGAGCCGCAGGGATAGCGCAGACAAACGACACCCAAGGAGCTGATCCTCGTATGCTGTCAGACCCGATTCCGGCGGAAGGCGACAAAGGGCATAACAGTGTCAATGGTACGGAGAGTGTGGACTCACTTGCTTTCTGTAACGAGTGTGATATTCACCCGCAGATCAGTCTATAGTTTGAAGTGCGGTCTCTAAGGAGGGAGCTGCGGAATCTTCCACCGGACGGAGGACACCGCAAGCGACCCATCACCGGAACCCCAACGATTTCCCTGATAACGGTGGTGTCTCCCTGCCAACCTACGAGGCGTGAGGATAGAGCGACCGTGCCGGTAAATCATTTGGCTGTACCATTGGCGACGCAAAGATGAGTCCCAACGCACTCTACATCCTTGAAAAACAAAGGATGAGGCAAACCGCCGCCACGCATCATTACGAGAGAAGCCCAGAAGATCCTCCAGGGCTCGACCCTAGATTTGAGTGGGATTCGGTGGATGATCAGTCCCCGCAGTTGTACAACAAAGGAGACGAGACGGACCCCGACCAAGAAGAAGCATTTCACCTGCGACGGCTTGAGGAACTCCGTGAATGGAAGGCTAACCGACAGGCATGGTTGGCCAATCCCTCCCAGGAGGACACAGAGGAAGACGACATGCGCCACCCAGACGGGCGGCGGGACTCCATGCAGGTGGAAGACTATGTATCAGATAAAGAGCATGAGCTTGAGGCGGATGAAGGGCCCGTCTTGCTCCATAAAGTCAAGACGCCAGATGGAAGGACCGTTTACAAGGCACAAGACATGATGC
Source organism: Penium margaritaceum (assembly GCA_023375785.1). Taxonomy (NCBI): domain Eukaryota; kingdom Viridiplantae; phylum Streptophyta; class Zygnematophyceae; order Desmidiales; family Peniaceae; genus Penium; species Penium margaritaceum. Next base: position 51,468 of record SZWC01011172.1, on the reverse strand, counting down.
CAACGCAGGACACACCGCGGCGCCTTGAGTTCTCTACCCCAAGGGCGTCCTCACCTGCACCTTCTGTCACCCATGACGGGGATTGTGCAGACCTGGATGATGCCCAAGAGGACCAAGCAGAGGAAGAAGAAGTGTTGTTGGATCACCCTTCGGTGCAGGCTTTACACGTCGTGCATCAACCCGTCACCATCTGTCCTCAGGCATTCCCCTCTCGTCCAACCGTTCAACCGCGTCGACCGGCCTCGGACAGCGGTGTGTCTCCACCACAAACAAAGACAAACTTGGAGGCGGTGGGAGAATGGCCAAGGGAAACCCGACGGGAAGGCCCATCCATCGTGACTTCACGTCGCCCAGTTGCTGGACAACAACCCCAACACAAGCAGCAAACGAGCAAGGCATCCTCCATTTTGGGAGCGTCGCACCGCCAAGAAGTCCCGGCTCAAGGAGGAATCAATGCTTCATCCACGGCCGGACCCACCAGACAAGTACGAGCCTTGGGGGATACACACATCCCAACAGGGGCTACGTCAACCAAATATACAATACCACCTGTCCAGTCAAAGATGCAGTCATCTCATTATCAAGGAAGCAAGACATCGGCCACACCTGTGGCAGGAAGACTCTAGCAAAGACCCCGAGTGACGGGTGGTTCAACCGGAAGTGGACAAGGATCAGTGGCTCATGGAGGTAATATTTTATCGTACTAGTACAAGCGAGTTCAGCAAGACAGCACATGGGAAGTTCCGGAGTGGGAGGAACCGATGCAGGACGTGCTCGACAAAGAGGAGCAGTAGTCGCTTCATCGGCTAGTACTAGGGCAGTTGGCCTGGCGTTAGCACATCGATCCCACCTGGGGGCTCCGTCACGGGCGCAGGTGCTAATGGTGCCTCCGCAGGAACTGCCTTCGAACCCAGCGGCGAAGGCTTCTTACACTCTCCCAAAGCTCAACGTCTTCAAGGGTGAACCAAAGGAGGACCCGGCCATGTGGCTGTTCAAGTTGGGTACTTGTCTCGATTATGGGTTGTTATCTCGTGACTACATTGTCCCAGTGCTGCACCTAGCGCTACAAGGGAAAGCTTTGGAGTGGGTCACTACACGGCATAAGGAACGTCCTTTTTCTGACTCTGATGATTTGGCAAATAGGATGACCAAGCGTTTTGACCTCATGAGCCTGGAAGAAGCAGAGCTCCAGATTCGTACCATCCGCATGAAGGCTGGAGAAAACATCAAGTTACACAATGACAAGTTTACCAAGATATCGGTGCGATGTGTCGACATACCCTTGCGCATGATTAAGGAGTATTACCGGGATTCTCTTGTCCCAGCAATCGCTAAAACATTGGATTTACGACAGTTCAGCACACTGAAGGAGGAAGCTGAACATTAGCAAAGGGAAATCAAACGACGAGCGGCTCGAGAACAGCTCGCTCCAAAGGAACATGTGGCCCTACTATTCGCATGCCTGCAGGAGCTTCAACACCCAACCCGATGAATCCCCATAGCTACAGACCTGAGAGTTGCTATGGATGGAGAGAATTCACCCATCGGCACCGAGAATGTCCCAATTCCACCCTAATGCCAGGCGTGCCACCCAAAGGAGGACAATACCAAGGGCGCGGACCGGTTGGACCAGGACCTGCCGTTGCACGGCAAGCTGTTGGTCCCAACATCACCGCCCGTCCCTCTGGTCCGGTGGGCAATGGGCTGGCACAATGGAAGGCGTATGCACAGCAAAGGGAGACAGGAGAGACACCAGCTGCTGCTCAGCCATCTACCTCAGACACGCCGGCACGGAATGTGAAGCTCGGTCTTCCCCGTTCCGAAGAACAGACCTTGGAGACTCCCCCGACGGCTGCAAAACGGGAACTGGTCACGGTGGCTCAAGTACAAGGTGTGGAAGGATGGTGGATTGCACAAATGTATGAGCGCATGCGCATATACAAAGAGCAACAGGAACGGGCTGAAGCAGACCTGCAAACATGTGTGGAAGCGCGCTCGACTCGGTTACCAAGTCAGATTTTGGCGATGCCCCCGAAGCCCCCACCCAAACCGCGCACGCGCACTTCAAGGGGTCCCACGCCTCCACATCGCCAGAGGGTGACCTTTGCGCCTTCAGCATGCAACGAGCCCACGGCAAGTGCCCTGACCCCATTCCACCGCCCCTTTCAAGAGATATCCCTAGGTGAGTATCTACAACAAAATTTCACTTGTCTCCTGGACTTCGCATCGGTTTTGCAGGAATACGCCGAAAAGCTTCGACAAGCCGGCATTCGCCTTAGCTACACTCAGGACCCACATGACCGACTCAGCCGGGTAGCCAGTAGAGCTGAACCTGACACATGGGGGTGGCGGCCCATGCCCCTTGCACCACCACGAACACAAGCTCCCCACCATGAAGTGGCTAGCTGTTATGTGTGGATATGTGGCAAGAAGTTCCTAGCAATCTTCGCCCTTTGCGCCATCCATACCAAGGTGACACTTCAAGTCCTGCAAGTAGTCGACTGGCAGCACAAGATTCAACCAACAACCAACGTGTTCGTGAATGCATCCGGCAACATGGACGCAGGACACGGTGTCGTGCGTGGATGACCTTCCCCGGCAGGTGGGCCTCATGCAGGAAGTTGTGCGGGTGCAGGTCACGGTGGCCCGCACCTACGATGTCTTGCTAGGAACACATTATCTCATCCCCCGACAAGCAGGCCTCTTCTTGTCAAAATCTTGATCAAGACTCACACGGCTCAACCGGGTTCTCCCCTATCTTCCTTGAGCCCTCCAACTTTCCCTGGGATATCCACTCAGCAGAAAACGGAAAAGGCCGTCCAGACCCAGTTCACCTACCGCGTTCTGCCGCCTGAACAACTCAAATGGTATGCCCAATCAGACTGTTCCGGTCTGACCAGCCAGCTGTCCAAACACACCACGTCCAACGCCAACGGACCTCTAACATCACGTATGGACCAGTAAGATCTGCCGACGGCAGCCCTGCTCCCTGGTCCGTTCTCCGTGGCAACATCCAAGGCTCGGCAAATGAAGCACGTCCTCACCTCAACTTGGGAAGGTTCCCAAGAACACAAGATCATGCGGAGTCGCACCGCGCCCACGCAGCGTAACGACACAGACGCAGCAGCAGCAGCACACTGTCGGTTGCGGCTGCACATCTCGCACCGCCCGCCCTAATGGGTGTAGGCTATTGTACTTTGTACTCTAGACTTAGACCTGTCTAGTAATAATAGCAGTAGAACTCATGTACTCAATTGCCTCAGTCAATTCCACCTCAATTTCCTTCATCATCATTCCCTCCGTTTAATTGCCGTTCCTCTCCTCATCGCTCTCATCACTTTGATCGTCGCCTTCGCTCAATCATCTATCAGTTCAGCAAAGTGCATCGGGTCCAAAGTTGCCGTCTGATCTTCGCTCGCCTTTCTCACATCTCGGAGTGTTCATCCACTGTAGAGCTCAAACCGCGGTGGCTTTCAGTCCGTGCTTCGGTTCCCAACCTCTCTTGACTACTAAGGGCGTTGCTCTTGATAACTCATCCTTAGCGCTTCGTCGCTTCCGCTCCTCGCACTGTCTTCTCCTGTTTGAGTACTTCTGTTATGTTGTGACGTCATCTTTTGTCAGCCTTCCGCATCTTCGTGGTAGCTTCTGTGCCACTCGCTCCTTTGCATGCTTTGCTGCTCTCATTTTCCTGACATGGTACCAGAGAAATATCCGGACATCGTCATCGTTGTCTCCTCCTTTGCTGACGCCTGAACCGCTGAGCCAAGCCGCGCCATCACTGATTGAATTACGCCTTCACTTCAAACCAGCTACACTTCTGTCGCCTTGTTCTTCTCCTTCCTGCAAAAGGCTAAGGAAACTATGTATGGGCACAGTCTCCAAAAGCTTTGCAACTTACACTCTCCATCATAACAGCAACCGCCGGTTTCTCAGCAATAGCAGCATCTCCCTCCGCAGCAGTGATGACATCCGTGTCATTCTAAACTCTTGCCATCCTTCATCATGAGATTCTCTCAAGACAAAGAGGAGGCTCTTTGATGTGTTCTCTTCGGACTCGCAGCCTTCGTCGGCTACATCCCTCGTCTCAACTATAGCCTCACCCTCGATCTCATCTGCTCTGGCATCATTGGCATTCTCCTTGTTGTCGGATTTCTTCTGGTGCCACTGCCCAAACAAGCAACTGCTAAGAAATGTCGATCATTTACGTCATGCAGTCAAGCACCTCCTATACCTGTGACATCACCTTCCTCCCTGGAAACCACCGCCTCAGGAGCACCGGCACCTTCCCCTGCAGCTTATGCCACTGACATCATGTTGACTTTCGAATGTACTCCACCTCCTTCAGAAGTCATTCCTTCCTTCTAGGGTGATTACCTGGACTACTACTACGACGACTACCTCTATCCTGATGAGCCATTCTTCTCGCCTCAAGTCGCCCCCTCAAGTGAGGACTGCGACCCTACCGCCGCTATGGGTCTTCTCCTCTTTTCCGACACTCCAATCTTCTCCCGCGAGGAACTAAACGAGTTCATGCTCCACAACTACGGGATCGCCATTGGCGGCACGACCTTGCAGCAGACAAACACTTCCTCTGCCACCATGCCTCCGACACCACAACCCAAGCTTTTCTCCGCCAATGAACCCGCATCACGCTCGCCTCCTGTCACCAAGACAATAGATCGCTATATCCCGTCTCAAAAACGATCACAACTGTCCAGTAACATCTCAACCTTGTCATTACTAACTCCCTCCAACTCCAAGGTTTCCTGTGAGAGTACAGTACTCTCTAATACACTTGTTTCACTGCCTGCTGACAAACTCCTCCCAACACCGACATCCACCCTACCAAGTCCTCTCACTTTCACAGCAGATATAACAGCACTACCGCCTGCCACTGCTGTTCCTCCTGGTTCTTCTCAGCCAGCATCCCCTTCTCCAACATCACAGGTTGACACATTATACTCAATCACTTCCATAGCTTCTCCCCTCTCAGCACACTTGTCCCGCAGCTGTCAGGCAACTTCTCATCTGGCTTCGAAGCCATCTAAAGCTCCTCAAGATCTAGTAGCATAAATCCTTGTAACCCCACCAGGGCCACCATCAGGCCATCTGCCGTCTGTAGGACTCCCAAGAGCAACCTATCTCGTGCCTCAGCTCACTTCTGTCTAGCCATCCACTATTGAACGCTTCGCATTGACGGCATGCCTACTACCAGTACCAACTTCTCCGCCAAACTCACTTGAATCCTTTCTCCTCCCCCCAGAGATCTGAAGCATCACGCCTTCACCACACACTTCACTCCTCTGGAACTCGATCACCACTACCCAGCTGCTGTCACTAGCATTTCATCCTTCCCCTGATTTCAGCGCTGATTCAACTATCTCTTCACACCTGCAGCCACCGACAGGATGGATGCACAGCCTCACCTCTCCAGCTACTCCTCTCGCTCTCCTCCAGCTTCTCTGGATCATGCAAAAGGACTCTAACCTCCTCTCCTCTGGAGTTCCGCCGAGAAGTAACCCTTCCTTCTGGGCAAATGAAAAGCAACTGGCCTCCCTCCTTGGCTTCTTTCTTGCAAGCCATGTGATCTTGAAGGGGGCTGTCAGAATCTTGATCAAGACTCACACGGCTCAACCGGGTTCTCCCCTATCTTCCTTGANGCAACCTCTCCCGTGCCTCAGCTCACTTCCGTCTAGCCATCCACTATTCAACGCTTCGCATTGACGGCATGCCTACTACCAGTACCAACTTCTCCGCCAAACTCACTTGAATCCTTTCTCCTCCCCCCAGCTCTCTGAAGCATCACGCCTTCACCACACACTTCACTCCTCTGGAACTCGATCACCACTACCCAGCTGCTGTCACTAGCATTTCATCCTTCCCCTGATTTCAGCGCTGATTCAACTATCTCTTCACACCTGCAGCCACCGACAGGATGGATGCACAGCCTCACCTCTCCAGCTACTCCTCTCGCTCTCCTCCAGCTTCTCTGGATCATGCAAAAGGACTCTAACCTCCTCTCCTCTGGAGTTCCGCCGAGGAGTAACCCTTCCTTCTGAGCAAATGAAAAGCAACTAGCCTCCCTCCTTGGCTTCTTTCTTGCAAGCCATGTTATCTTGAAGGGGGCTGTCAGAATCTTGATCAAGACTCACACGGCTCAACCGGGTTCTCCCCTATCTTCCTTGAGCTCTCCAACTCTCCCTGGGATATCCACTCAGCGGAAAACGGAAAAGGCCGTCCAGACCAGGTTCACCTACCGCGTTCTCCCGCCTGAACGGCTCAGATGGTATGCCCAGTCAGACTGTTCCGGTCTGACTAACCAGCCGTCCAAACACACCACGTCCAACGCCAACAGACCTCCAACATCACGTATGGACCCGCAAGATCTGCCGACGGCAGCCCTGCTCCCTGGTCCATTCTCCGTGGCAACATCCAAGGCTCGGCAGAAGAAGCACGTCCTTAACTCAACCTGGGAAGGTTCCCAATATCACAAGTTCATGCGTAGTCGCACCGCGCCCACGCACCGCGAAGACACAGAAGCAGCAGCAGCAGCACACTATCGGTTGCGGCTGCACATCTTGCACCGTTCGCCCTAATGGATGTAGGCGACTGTACTCTGTACTCTAGACTTACACCTATCTAGTACTAATAGCAGTAGAACTCATGTACTCAATTGTCTCAGTCAATTCCTCCTCAATTACCTTCATCATCATTGCCTCCATTCAATTGCCGTTCCTTGCCTCATCGCTCTCATCACTTTGATCGTTGCCTTCACTCAATCATCTATCTGTTGAGCAAAGTGCATCGGGTCCAAAGTTACCGTCTGATCCTTGCTCGCCTTTCTCACATCTCAGAGTGTTCATCCACAATGGAGCCCAAACCGCGGTGGCCTTCAGTCCGCGCTTCGGTTCCCAACCTCTCTTGATAACTCATCCTTAGCGCTTCATCGCTTCTGCTCCTCGCGATGTCTTCTCCTGTTCGAGTACTTCTATTCTGCTGTGACGTCATCATTCGTCAGCCTTCCGCATCTTCGTGGTAGCTTCTGTGCCACTCGCTCCTCTGCATGCTTTGCTGCTCTCATTTTTGTGACAACTCTATGTAGACGGATTCATGCAGTTGACGTCATCAGGGTATACCACCTGTACAGCTCTGATTGTGGGCCGAAGGACGTCAATGCCTACGAAGTTCGGTCACCCCTTCTCCCTAGAAGAAGCCCGTGCTGAAGACCATGCAGCCAGGAATTCTATCCTCGCATTCTCCAAGCATGATGCTCCTTCCCTGATTACGCCACAAGTCGAGGAAGAAGAGATGATGGATTGCACACCCACACCCCAGCAGCCATGCCCTGAACGAGCACAAGCCACTCCAACGGATGATCGACCGCAGCTCCCCATTGGACCGATACCCAAACCGTCAGCAGAATCCCCCACATGGCTGTTCCTTCCCATGACAGAACGCCACCCTGCTGACCTCAGTCGGGCCCCGATCACCTCACCTCATCAAGGGCCTCTTCAGGTGTCGAGCCGTCTACTCGTACCGGTAACCGCGGAGCCAACAATACCAAACGATCTTGTCAAGGAGGCAAAGTGTAAAGGGAAAATGCTGGTGTGTGACAACGACACTGCCATCTATGAAGATGTCAGTTCAAAAGACTGAGACGAAGAACCCATGAGTGATGTTGGCTTGCTAGGCCTCGATGATGACCCACCTCCACGTCAACCAAAGACCCTCACTATCTCCCCATGTGGCTCCCGCAATTTCAGCTTGCAGGTATATGATTATTGGGATCCAGACCTTGATCTCGAAGCCGGTCTGGTGGGGGATGAAGAACTGCCACCACCCACAGTCCCACAATCCCAACGATGGGACCACATGCTCCATGAGCGCCTGACAGAGGAGCAGAGGCAGGAATCAATGAGCTTCTCATCTACCCTGAAGAAGTATTTGCAGGCAAGTCAACGGAGATCGGAGCAGTCAACACGGTCCATGTCATTAGCATAGGAGACGCATCTGCACATAAGCAGAAGGCTCGACGCCTGCTCTAGGACCAGAAGGACATCATCAATGAGGGCCTGTGTGAGCTCAAGGAACAGGGCGTGATTGTCAAAGTGAAAAGCCCATGGCGCTCCATCTAGTGGTTGTGGGGAAACCAGACGGCACAAAACGGTTCTATGTTAACTTCCGTGACCTCAACAAGGTCACCATTGAAGATGCTTATCCCATGCCACTCATCGTTGACATCCAAGAACGACAGCGGAGAAAGAGTTGGTTTGCCAAGCGTGACGTCAAATCTGCCTTTCACACTTTTCCTATGGATCGAAACCGTATGCTGAAGACGGCCTTCATCACCCCGGATGGGCTATATGCCTTCACCCATATGCCCTTCGGATTGCACAATGCCAGTGCTAAGTTCAATGCGTAATGGACCAAGTGCTATGCAATGTTCCCAACGCATGTTGTTACGTGGATGACTTCATGGTCGCTGCGTTTAGCTTCCAAGAGCTGATGGCTTCTCTTGATGCCGTGTTTTTGGTCCTACGTTCCGCAAACCTTCGTTTGAAAGCCGCCAAGCGTGTCATCGGGGCAGTTAGCATGGAATTCCTGGGATTTATCATCAGTGCACAAGGAATATCTACAGACATAGCCAAGATTGTAGCCGTCCGTGAGTGGAAGCACCAAATCACATCATCCCAGGTCAAGATCTTCCCGGGGTTCATCAGCTTCTACCGCAAGTTTGTCCGTGATCATGCTACGATTGTTTGTCCTTTCCAGTGCCTCACTCACCAAGATGAACCCTTAGAGTGGACGGAGGCCTGCCAGCTCGCATGGATCGAGATTAAGCATCACCTTATCACCGCGCCGATGCTGGAACTCCCAAACTTCAATCTGCCATTATTCATCACAACAGATTTCTCACTGGAAGGTATTGGGACTATCCTGTTTCAACGCAGAGAAAACGGCATGATGAGGGCGGTCTGCTATGGCAGCCGCGCGCTCAACGACGCAGAAACTAAGTATCCGTTTGTGAAAGGAGAATGTCTGGCGGTCTTATGGGCTATCCAGTTCTACAGAGATTACGTCAAGAATGGAAAACCCTTCACCATCCCCATAGATCATCAGGCCCTCTAATGGCTGCTTACGACACAAAACCACAAGGGAATTCTTCCCAATGGGCCCTACTTCTACAAGGACACAACCTCACGATCAAATATCAACCAGCATTTGCGCACCGCAATGAAGATGCTCTTAGCCGATTACTACGGGAAGGGTGGAAGGACCGCAGCTCCCACAAAACGCCATCATATGGAGGTGGACCACCTCCGCACGAGCCTCCTCCTCGTGGAAATGTTCTTATTCAAGGCCAGGCGCACGACCTCACCGCCGAGGAGTACCGCTGGGTATACCCTCTTGACTTCCCTCAATACGACGTGAACGTAGGCCACATCAATGTGCGATGAAGAACCGACCTCTTCAAGAATGTGCCAGGATGGACACACAAGGAATACAGGGTGGCTTCACCGTATGCAACACGATCCTCACCCAGCATCCACGGCGCACACTCCGCCAGTTGTGACACCGACGCCACCAAGTGCGGTCTATTCATCAGTGGCGGACACCATCCGGCAATTTTTTGACCGGACCCACCTCGTGCTGCCTAAGATGGAAGTCCTTACTCATCTGCCGGGGAAAATCATACAACTTCAGACTTTCTTTGGCGAGATTAACGCTGCGCTGGCACCGTCCGGGTGGAGAGTGAACTGTAGGCTCGAATTGCCGGGTCACCGCATGATGAGGGATCATGTCGATGAAACTCGGCGGGCCGTTCACGACATTCTCCATGCGGGGGCCCTTGCATGGGGACCCATGACCCTGTGCCGCCAACCGTTGCTAGAGTACATATGTACAGTCATCTCATGCACTGTCTGGATCGCTGGGGTGAAATTCGTCGCTATTGTGGATACGAGGGTGACGCATACCACAGTCGCCATGCCCGTCATTCGGCGGCATAATTGGTCAAACCTCATCCGAGCCGTCGACCTCTTTTTTGGCAACGCGGGAGGGTAGATCACCCAATCCGAGGGCCAGATTGATTTTTTTCCCCTTCAGGTCGGAAATATTAATCGAAGCTTGCCGGTTCAAGTGTGTGAAACGTCCACGTACGATGTCCTCCTCGTGAACAACTGGTTGACGGCATGCGACGTGATAATTTTGCTTTGGGGAAAATGCATGACGTTGCACGACGATGACGGGGCGCCATCATACATCCTGCTTCAATTTGAAGAAATGGAAGTTCCACATCAGCGAGACGCTCGATTGCTGACGGGGCAGGCCTCCCCCACCACCCGCTCAGCGCATGCGGGCGATCGATCCACCGGAGCACGCTTCATGAGAATCGTCGTTGATGCACCGGCATCGTCCATGGACAGCAGCGACTCTCCGGAGGATCATGCACCGTATCCAACGGAGGTGCATGCCCGCATCACACGACGGAGACAAACGACAATAGGAGCTTCAGAAGATATCGTCTTCTTAGGAGAACGCATCTCCATGCGATCACGGGGGATTCAAGGTGAGCGTCCAACACATCAACGTGACCTGGAACCTGGCATGCCCCTTGCCCTCCGACAACCACGGCGGCACGCCCATCCCGCCCGGCCGCCCCAGATCGCTCAGGCGCCCTCTCGCGGATCGGGAAGGTGGCCCTCAAATTCTCGTTCACAAAGTTCACACCGTTTACGCAACCGCCAGTCAACGACAGAGACAACCACAGTTCTGGACACTCCGGAATACACTTACCACACAACCACTACTGGAAAACAGCAACAGATCGACACCACCAGCCCCACGCCAGAGATGGCCCACACCGACTGGGTCCAGTACGAGTATGTACTCGCTGAACGCACGGTGAACACGACTGTTGCTTTTGAGTTCGAGGCCCGCGCGCTCGCAGCGTTTCTCACTATGGCAGAAGCAAAAGACCTTCTCCACACCTTGTGTATGGATGACCCCTGCCCGGTACCCCCACCCTCAACGAAAGTACCTGACCCTCATAGCAACGAGGCACTGTGGCAAGCATTCGCGCTTCACATCACCCATAATTGAGCATGGACAGTGAGAGTGGAGAGACTCTGGGAGCAGCACAGGACGTGGATGAGGACGTACACGGACCATGTACGCAACTTTGCTGCCAGCCTGGCTCAAGTGAGGAACGCCCTCGCTGCGTGCGAGTCCGCCCGCGCTGACAGACAGCAGCAAGTTCAGGTCCAAGAAACTCGAGCAACGGCAATCCAAGCGAGACTCCAAGAGGTGCGACACCTGCAAGATGAATGGAACGAGGCTGCGGACAGAGGTGACGAGCCACCCGTAGCGGAAGGGCAGTGTCTTATTAACCAAAGAGCAGAGTTGGGCCGAACCCTCCGGGCAACACGTGTAGAGATGGCTCGTTTGACTGTAGGGCTGCAGCAGCTCGAGGCGGAGTTACCAGATCTGCAGCAGCTACGAACTGAGTGCGAGGAGGAGTGGGCAGCCGATCGTGCGCGGCTGCAGGATATGTGGCAGCAACGGGCGAGGGTCTTGGCCCTCCGTGAGGATGTCTTCTAGCAATACCATACCATCTGCACGCTCGTTGATCAGGCCAAACAACTCATTGATGAGCGCACGCAGTACCTACAACAGCAATTGGTCCGTGATGTGGCCCGCGTGTTCATCACCAGTGCCGTGCACAGGCTGGAGGACGAGTGGGACAAGTACCTCGAAGAATTGCGGCACCTCTATCCGCTCGACTGTTCCACTGCTGCCGGACCGGCAGCCTTCTACTGTTTCCTACACTAGACCATGACCCCCACCCACCCAGAACGAACCCAGCCCAACGTCCTTCCATTCCTAGCATGGAGTTTTCATCTGCACCATCACGACTTCCTCCGCTTTCTTCACCCCCTCGACCTCTCTCTTCACTGCGGAGCACGAGCTTTCCGCTGCTTTCTCGACTGGACGGTGTAGAATTGCCAGCAAGGTCCTCTTCCTACAAACCTGCATCCTTTTGCTCACCGTGGGATCATGCTGCGGACTTCATACTGCCATGAGGAGGTAGTTCGACAGGATCATGCGAGCCTCACAGTTATCTTCCCGGTACAAACAGTCGACCCTCCTGACGCGATGGCACTGAGGGTGCTCATGCGCTGGCTTTACCGTCAGCGGCACGGCCCTTCCTCCTCGGCATCTGATTCAAGCACCAGTGGTGAAGAAT
>SZWC01011172.1:16614-38443 GCA_023375785.1 Penium margaritaceum | reverse complement strand
GCTTTCTCGACTGGACGGTGTAGAATTGCCAGCAAGGTCCTCTTCCTACAAACCTGCATCCTTTTGCTCACCGTGGGATCATGCTGCGGACTTCATACTGCCATGAGGAGGTAGTTCGACAGGATCATGCGAGCCTCACAGTTATCTTCCCGGTACAAACAGTCGACCCTCCTGACGAGATGGCAGTGAGGGTGCTCATGCACTGGCTTTACCGTCAGCGGCACGGCCCTTCCTCCTCGGCATCTGATTCAAGCACCAGTGGTGAAGAATCGCTCCATGACTGTGAGGAGCATTCCTAAGCTGACCATCTACCATCGACTGCCGTCCCGCCCTCGGTGTCCACCCTTCCTCCCTTGACATCCACTCAGGTGGGGAGCATCACGGGTCCGCCGCACCCTCGACCCGCGCCGCCCGTAGCTATTGTGACCACATCTCCAACGACTGCGTCGCCTCCGGTGGATCAGCTACCGACTTCTCTTGCTTCCCCTCCACCCTCCTCTCCTCATCTCTGAAGTGGGACTTTAATAGTGCTTCCAGTCTTTGTTCCTCTCCCCCGCCCGCTCTCTCCTCCCTCTTCCCCTAATGCACCAGTCCCATCGGCATCCCTGGCGGCAGTGCTGCCGGTGGATCATCCACCATCCCGAGGCGGACCGAGAGTTGTACCGGCCTCCCCTCCCCTCCCGGATTCGCCTGCCGCGCTGGGGGCAACACCAGCTCCGGTGGATAATCCACCTTCCATCCCTGAGTTTGCACATGCAGGAGTCCTCCCTACCGGGGCCCGCGGGCCATTGGTTGATGCGGCACCTGTCATGCCTCCAACACCGCGTGGCGCGCTTCCTCCCGCAGCCGGCGTCCGGTCACCACGACTTGCACAGGCACGGCAGACCCCACCATCACACGCAGCTCGTCCAGGCGCACACGGACTGACGCCGGACATCGCTATGAGTCATAACACGAGTCAGCCACGGTCAGAGTGTCCAATCACAGTGCAGATATACTGGGCATGACCTTGCAGGTATAAACAAGGTATGAAACTGGTGGTTTGGCACGGCTATTGTGTGCAATGTCTTGACAAAGGTGGCATGTGTCACTGACCATGACCAGAGAGATTACCAAGTACCTTAAACAGCGATGAATCATTACACGAGTCAACCACGGTCAGAGTGTCCAATCACAGTGCAGATATACTGGGAATGACCTTACAGGTATAAATAAAGTAGAATACTGGTGGCTCGGTGTGGCTATTGTACGCAATGCCTTGACAAAGTTGGCATGTGCCACTGACCATGACCACAAATGTATCCAAGTAACTTTCACTTCTATTGATCATAACACGAGTCAGCCAGGGTCAGAGTGTCCAATGACAGTGTAGAAGTACTAGGCATGATTCTGCAGGTGCAAACAAGGTAGGATACTGGTGGCTCGGCGTGGCTATTGTGTGCAATGCCTTGACAACGTTGGCACGTGCCACTGACCATGACCACAAAGTTTACCAAGTGAGTTTAACTTCTACAAATCATAACACGAGTCAGCCACGATAAGAGTGCACAATCACAGCGCACATCTAATATGAATGACCTTGCAGGTATAACCCAGGTAAAAAACTGGGGGCTTGGCACGGCTATTGTTCGCAATGCCTTGACAAAGTTGGCATGTTCCACTGACCATGACCACAACGTTTACCAAGTACCTTAAACGGCCATGAATCATAACACGAGTCAGCCACGGTCAGAGTGTTTAATCACAATGCAGATATACTGGGCATAACCTTGCAGGTAAAAACAAGGTAGAATACTGGTGGCTCGATGTGGCTATTGTGTGCAATGCCTTGACAAAGTTGGCATGTGCCATTGACCATGACCAAAAATGTATCCAAGTGACTTCTACTTCTATTGATCATAACACGAGTCAGCCACGGTCAGAGTGTCCAATCAGACTGCAGATGTACCAGGCATGTTCTTACAGGTTCAACCACAGTAGAATACTGGTGGCTTGGTGTGGCTATTGTGCGCAATGCCTTGACGAAGTTGCCTTGTGCACTGACCATTATCACAAAGTTTACCAAATGACTTTAACTTTTACGGATCGTAACACAAGTCAGCCACGGTCAGAGTGCCCAATCACCGTGCACATCTAATATACATGACCTTGCAGGTATAAACAAGTTAAAAAATGGTGGCTTGGCACGGCTATTTTGTGCAATGCCTTGACAAAGTTGGCATGTGCCACTGACCATGACCACAAAGTTTACAAAGTACCTTAAACGGCTATGAATCATAACACGAGTCAGCCACGGTTAGAGTGTCCAATCACTGTGCAGATATATTGTGCATGACCTTCCAGGTATGAACAAGGTAGAATGCTGGTGGCTTGGTGTGGCTATTGTACGTAATGCCTTGACAAATTTGGCATATGCCACTGACCATGACCACAAATGTATCCAAGTGAAATTTACTTCTATTGATCATAACACGAGTCAGCCATGGTCAGAGTGTCAAATCACAGTGCAGATATACTAGGCATGATCTTGCAGGTGCAAACAAGGTAGAATACTGGTGGCTTGGTGTGGCTATTGTGCGCAATGCCTTGTCAAAGTTGGCATGTGCCACTGACCTTGACCAAAAAGTTTACCAAGTGACTTTAACTTCTACGAATCGTAACACAAGTCAGCCACAGTCAGAGTGCCCAATCACAGTTCAGATGTACTAGGCATGACCTTGCAGGTATAAACAAGGTAAGAAACCGGTGTCTTGGCACGGCTATTGTGCGCAATGCCTTGACACAGTTGGCATGTACCACAGACCATGACCACAAAATATACCAAGTGACTTTAACTTCTACAAATTGTAAGACGAGTAAGCCACAGTGAGAGTGCCCAATCACAGTTCAGATGTACTAGGAATGACCTTGCAAGTATGAACTACGTAAAAACCCGGTGGCTTGGGACGACTATTGTGCGCAATGTCTTGACAATGTTGGCATGTGCCACTGACCATGACTACAAAGTTTACCAAGTACCTTAAATGGCTGTGAATCATAACACGAGTCAGCCACGGTCAGAGTGTCCAATCACAGAGCAGATATACTGGGCATCACCTTACAGGTATAAACAAGGTAGAATAGTGGTGGCTCGGTTTGGCTATTGTGTGCAATGCGTTGACAAAGTTGGCATGTGCCACTGACCATGACCACAAATGTATCCAAGTGACTTTTACTTCTATTGATCATAACACGAGTCAGCCACGGTCAGAGTGTCCAATCACAGTGCAGATGTACTAGGCATGATCTTACAAGTGCAAACAAGGTACAATACTGGTGGCTCGGTGTGGCTGTTGTGCGCAATGCCCTGACAAAGTTGGCATGTGCCACTGACCATGACAACAAATTTTACCAAGTGACTTTAACTTCTACGAATCGTAACACAAGTCAGCCACAGTCAGAGTGTCCAATCATAGTTCAGATGTAATAAGCATGACCTTGCAGGTATATACAATGTAAAAAACCGGTGGCCTGACATGGCTATTGTGCGCAATGCCTTGACAAAGTTGGCATGTGCCACTGACCATGACCACAAAGGTTACCAAGTGACTTTAACTTCTACGAATCGTAACACGAGTCAGCCACGGTCAGGGTGCCCAATCACAGCGCACATATAATATGCATGACCTTGCAGGTATAAACAAGTTAAAAAACCGGTGACCTGGCACGGATATTGTGTGCAATGCCTTGACAAAGTTGGCATGTGCCACTGACCATGACCACAAAGGTTACCAAGTACCTTAAAGGGCTATGAATCATGACACGTTTCAGCCACGGTCAGAGTGTCCACTCACAGTGCAGATCTATTGCGCATGACCTTGCAGGTATGAACAAGGTAGAATACTGGTGTCTCGGTGTGGCTATTGTGCGCAATGCCTTGACAAAGTTGGCATGTGCCCCTGACCATGACCACAAATGTATCAAAGTGACTTTTACTTCTATTGAGCATAACACGAGTCAGCCACGGTCAGAGTGTCTAATCACAGTGCAGATGTACTGGGCATGATCTTGCCGGTACAAACAAGGTAGAATACTGGTGGCTCGGTGTGGCTATTGTGCGCAATGACTTGAAAACGTTGGCATGTGCCACTGACGATGACCAAAACGTTTACCAAGTGACTTTAACTTATACGAATCGTAACACAAGTCACCCATGGTCAGAGTGCGCAATCACAGTGCACATCTAATATGCATGACCTTGCAGGTATAAACATGGTACAAACCCGGTGGCTTGGCACGGCTATTGTGCGCAATGCCTTGACAACGTTGGCATGTGCCACTAAGCATGACCACAAAGTTTACCAAGTGAGGTAAACGTTTACGAATCGTAATACAAGTTAGCCACATTCAGAGTGTCCAATCACAGTGCACATCTAATATGCATGACCTTGCAGGTATAAACAAGGTAAGAAACCAGTAGCTTGGCACAGCTATTGTGCGCAATGTCTTCACAAAGGTTGCATGTGCTAGTGACCATGACCACAGGGTTTACCAAGTACCTTAAACGGCTATGAATTATAACACAAGTCAGCCACCGTGAGAGTGTCCAATGACTGTGCAGATGTACTAGGCATGATCTTGCAGGTGCAAACAAGGTAGAATACTGGTGGCTCGGTACAGGCTATTGTGCGCAATGCCTTCACAAAGTTGGAATGTACCATTGACCATGACCACAAAGTTTACCAAGTGACTATAACTTCTACGAATCGTAACACGAGTCAGCCACGGTCAGAGTGCCCAATCACAGTGCACATCTAATATGCATGACCTGGCAGGTATAAACAAGCTAAAACACCGGTGGCTTGGCATGGTTATTGTGCGCAATGCCTTGCCAAATTTGGCGTGTGCCACTGACCATGACCACAAAATATACCAAGTACATTAAACGGCTATGAATCATAACACGAGACAGCCACGGTCAGAGTGTTCAATGACAGTGCAGATATACTGGGCATGACCTTGCAGGTATTAACAAGGTAGATACTGGTGGCTCGGTGTGGCTATTGTGTGCAATGCCTTGAAAACGTTGGCATGTGCCACTGACCATGACCACAAATGTATCAGAGTGACTTTTCCTTCTATTGATCATAACACGAGTCAGCCACGGTCAGAGTGTCTAATCATGTGGCAGATGTAATGGGCATGATCTTGCCGGTACAAACAAGGTACAATACTGGTGGCTCGGTGTGGCTATTGTGCGCAATGCCTTGAAAACGTTGGCATGTGCCACTGACCATGACCACAAGGTTTACCAAGTGACTTTCACTTCTACGAATCGTAACACGAGTCACCCATGATCAGAGTGCCCAATCACAGTGCACCTCTAATATGCATGACCTCGCAGGCATAAACATGGTAAAAAACCAGTGGCTTGGCAGGGCTATTGTGCGCAATGCCTTGACAACATTGGCATGTGCCACTGACCATGACCACAAAGTTTACCAAGTGACCTAAAAGTTTACGAATCGTAATACGAGTCAGCCACATTCAGAGTGTCCAATCACAGTGCACATCTAATATACATGACCTTGCAGGTATAAACAAGGTAAGAAACCAGTAGCTTGGCACAGCTATTGTGCGCAATGCCTTGAGAAAGTTGGCATGTGCCACTGACCATGACCACAGGGTTTACCAGGTACCTTAAACGGCTATGAATCATAACACGAGTCAGCCACGGTGAGAGTGTCCAATCACTGTGTAGATGTACTAGGCATGATCTTGCAGGTGCAAGCAAGGTAGAATACTGGTGGCTCGGTACAGGCTATTGTGTGCAATGCCTTCACAAAGTTGGCATGTGCCATTGACCATGACCACAAAGTTCACCAAGTGACTTTAACTTCTACGAATTGTAACACGAGTCAGCCACGGTCAGAGTGCCCAATCACAGTGCACATCTAACATGCATGACCTGGTAGGTATAAACAAGCTAAGACACCGGTAGCTTGGCATGGATATTGTGCGCAATGCGTTGACAAAGTTGGCATGTGCCACTGACCATGACCACAAAAATTACCAAATACATTAAACGGCTATGAATCATAACACGAGACAGCCATGGTCAGAGTGTTAAATCACAGTGCAGATATATTGGGCATGACCTTGCAGGTATTAACAGGGTAGAATACTGGTGGCTCGGTGTGGCTATTGTGCGCAATGCCTTGACAATATTGGCATATGCCACTGACAATGACCAGAAATGTATCCAAGTGACTTTTTCTTCTATTGATCATAAGACGAGTCAGCCACGATCAGAGTGTCCAATCACAGTGCAGATGTACTAGGTATGATCTTGTAATTGTAAACAAGGTAGAATACTGGTGGCTCGGTGTGGCTATTGTGCGCAATGCCTTGACAATATTAGCATGTGCCACTGACCATGACCACAAAGTTTATCAAGTACATTAAATGGCTATGAATCATAACACAAGTCAGCCACGGTCAGACTGTCCAATCACAGTGCAGATGTACTGGGCATGCCCTTGCAGGTATAAACAAGGTAGAATACTGGTGGCTCGGTGTGGCTATTGCGCGCAATGCCTTGACAAAGTTGGCATGTGCCACTGACCATGACCACAAAGTTTACCAAGTGACTTTAATTTTTATGAACCATAACACGAGTCAGCCACAGTCAGATTATCCAATCACAATTCAGATGTTCTAGGCATAACTTCCAGGTATGAACAAGGTAAAAAACTGGTGGCTTGGCACGGCTATTGTGTGCAATGCCTTGACAAAGTTGGCATGTGCCACTGAACATGACCACAAAGTTTACCAGGTACCTTAAACGGCTATGAATCATAACACGAGTCAGCCACGGTCAGAGTGTCCAATCACAGTGCACATATACTGGGCATGACCTTCCAGGTATAAACAAAGTAGAATACTAGTGGCTCGGTGCGGCCATTGTGCGCAATGCCTTGACAAAGTTGGCATGTGCCACTGAACATGACCACAAAGTTTACCAGGTACCTTAAACGGCTATGAATCATAACACGAGTCAGCCACGGTCAGAGTGTCCAATCACAGTGCACATATACTGGGCATGACCTTCCAGGTATAAACAAAGTAGAATACTAGTGGCTCGGTGCGGCCATTGTGCGCAATGCCTTGAAAAATTTGGCATGTGCCACTGACCATGAGCACAAATGTATCCAAGTGACTTTCACTTCTATTGATCATAACACGAGTCAGACACGGTCAGAGTGTCCTATCACAGTGCAGATGTACTAGGCATGATTTTGCAAGTGCAAACAAGATAGAATACTGGTGGCTCGGTGTGGCTGTTGTGCGCAATGCCTTGATGAATTTGGCATGTGCCACTGACCATGACAACAAAGTTTACCAAGTGACTTTAACTTCTACAAATTGTAACACGAGTCAGCCACGGTCAGCGTGCCCAATCACAGTGCACATCTAATATGCATGACCTGCCAGGTATAAACAAGCTACAAAACTGGTGGCTTGATACGGCTATTGTGCGCAATGCCTTGACAAAGTTGGCATGTGCCACGAACCATGACCACAAAGTCTACCAAGTACCTTAAACGACTATGAATCATAACACAAGTCAGCCACGATCAGAGTGTCCAATCAAAGTACAGATATACTGCGCATGACGTTGCAGGTACGAACAAGGTAGAATACTGCTGGCTTGGTGTGGCTATTGTGCTCAATGTCTTGACAAAGTTGGCATGTGCCACTGACCATGACCACAAGTGTATCCAAGTGAGCTTTACTTCTATTGATCATAACACGAATCAGCCACGGTCAGAGTGTTTAATCACAGTGCACATGTACTATGCATGATCTTGCAGGTGCAAACAAGGTAGAATACTGGTGGCTCGGTGTGACTATTGTGCGCAATGCCTTGACAAAGTTGGCATGTGCCACTGACCATGACCACAAAGTTTGCCAAGTGACTTTAACTTCTATGAATCGTAACACGAGGCAGCCACAGTCAGAGTGCCCAATCACAGGTCAGATGTACCAGGCATGACCTTGCAGATATAAACAAGGTAAAAAACATGTGGCTTGGCATGGCTATTGTGCGTAATGCCTTGACAAAGTTGGCATGTGCCACTGACCATGACCACAATGTTTACCAAGTACCTTTAACATCTATGAATCATAACACGTGTCAGCCACAATCAGAGTGTCCAATCACAGTGCAGATATACTGGGCATGAGCTTACAGGTATAAACAAGGTAGAATACTGGTGGCTCGGTGTGGCTTTTGTGCGCAATGCCTTGACAAAGTTGGCATGTGCCACGGACCATGACCACAAATGTATCCATGTGACTTTTACTTCTGTTGATCATAACATGAGTCAGCCACGGTCAGAGTGTCCAATCACAATGCAGATGTACTAGGCATGATCTTGCAGGTGCAAACAAGTTGGAATACTGGTAGTTCGGCGTGGCTGTTGTGCGCAATGCCTTGACAAAGTTGGCATGTGCCACTGACCATGACCATAAAGTTTACCAAGTGACTTTGATATCTACAAATCATAACACGAGTCAGCCACAGTCAGAGTGCCCAATCACAGCGCACATCTAATATGCATGACCTTGCAGGCAAAAACAAGGTAAAAAACCTGTGGCTTGCCACGGCTATTGTGCGCAATGCCTTGACAAAGTTGGCATGTGCCATTGACCATGACCACAAAGTTTTCCAAGTACATTAAACGGCTATAAATCATAACATGAGTCAGCCACGGTCAGAGTGTCCAATCACAGTGCAGAGATACTGGGCATGACCTTGCAGTTATACACCAGGTAGAATACTGGTGGCTCGGTGTGGCTATTGTGCGCAATTCCTTGACGAAGATGGCATGTGCCACTGACCATGACCACAAATGTATCCAAGTGGTTTTTACTTCTATTGACCATGACACGCGTTAGCCACGCTCAGAGTGTCCAATCACAGTGAAGAAGTACTAGGCATGATGTTGCAGGTACAAACAAGGTAGAATACTGGTGGCTCGGTGTGGCTACTGTGCGCAATGCCTTGACAAAGTTAGCATGTGCAACTGACCATGACCACAAATGTATCCAAGTTAGTTTTACTTCTATTGGTCTCAACACAAGTCAGCCACGGTCAGAGTATCCAATCACAGTGTAGATGTACTAGGCATGATTTTGCAGGTTCAAAAAAGGTGGAATACTGGTGGCTCGGTGTGGCTATTGTGCGCAATGCCTTGACAAAGTTGGCATGTGCCACTGACAATGACCACGTAGTTTACCAAGTGACTTTAACTTCTACAAATCGTAATACGATTCAGCCACAGTCAGAGAGCCCAATCACAGTGCACATCTAATATGCATGACCGTCCAGGTATAAACAAGTTACAAAACCGGTGGCTTGTCACGGCTATTGTGCGCAATGCCTTGACAAAGTTGGCATGTGCCACTGACCATGACCACAAAGTCTACCAAGTACCTTAAACGGCTATGAATCATAACACGAGTCTGTCAGAGTTATTCCTGTAAACCTGACAGGACTCTCACCAGGTGGAAAAGAAATTCTCAATAATGGTTCAGCTCTAGCTTGAACCACCTCGGTCGACACACTAGCCGTTGTCGATGTACTAACCGTTGTCAGCGCCTTAGCTGGCAAACGGCTATCAGACTGAGTGATCCCCTAATAAGTGGACACCTCGCAAGCGCGTCTTGATAGCGCACAAGAAGCCGTTGCTCATTTTGTCTTGTTCTGTTTTTATACGCAGGATGTTCATTCCCTCCAGTGTAACCAGAACAAATCTGCCCATCCTGTTCCCCTTTGGTTCCACGGCTTCGCCGTCGTGTCTTCGCTCTGCTCGCTTCTCACACTCCTTGCCTTTGCCAGCCTCTCCCAGCGCTTCGCTCTGTCACTGTCGCTCCTTTGCTCAACTCTCTTACTCCGTCAACCATCACTCATCTCGTCAGCTCTCTCGCTCTCACATCAACCCGTCTACCTTGTTTACCTCGCGTCTTAGCCTCTATCAGCCTTCGCAACTAACTCCTTGGACCGCCCTCTCCTACGTCACTCTGCTGACGTCCGCTTGCATGTCTTGATGCTTCTGGCTGCTTCTACTGCTGCCGTCCTCATGTGTGCATTATTCTAACATGGTATCAGAGCATCAGGCAACATCACCTGGTGCCCTGTGACTACGTCATTGGTCTACCGCCATCTTCCCGTCACCGCTTTCTCCTGCAATCCTCTGCCGCCGCTACCGTCGACCCGCGCCGCGCCACTTCGCCAACAGCTCTGTCTGACGAGTTCTCCGTGCTGAAGAAACGCCTTGTCATCCCAAGGAAGCCCTGCACGCATTTCCGCGCCCGTGGCCAACAACCAGTGACCTGTCGCCCACATCAGCCGCAAGTAACTCTCGAGCCGCCATCTGCTATCCGCTGCCCCTCATCTGCCCCCGCCTGCATTTCCCCCTCCCTCATCTCGCCTCATCAGCTTCATTTGCTCCTTCCTTGCCATCATCCTCAGCCCGCCCTCGTCCATCATCTCAAGCCGTCTTCTCGCATCGCCTCCTCGCCTCGTCAGCAGCTGCAGCCAAAACCGCCACTGTCACGACATCGGACACCACCAGTCTTCCTACTCCCACTTCCGAGCCATCTGGGGAACAAGCCGTCACTCTCCTGACATCAGCGATCCAGTGGATCTGCCCGCTGCTTGACTCCTCCTGCCACAACCAACTTCTCCAGCCGACAGGATATCGGACACCACCAGTCTTCTTGCTCCCATTTCCAAGCCAACTGGGGAACAAGCCGTCACTCTCCTGAAGGCAGAAGAAGTAGTTGTGTCTTTCCATCTCCCTGCCGCGACGCGTCTCATCGCATCCTCCACCGCCTGCATCGCTCACTACCTCCCTAGCATCATCATCAGTCTTCTTCCTTCACTCCTCGCGTCTTCCTCATGTGCTGCCACCAGTTCCTCCCTCTCCTCCTCGCTCCAAGCCTCCTCAGCTCCTTCAGCCGTCCGTTCTTGCCTCATCTCTGGCTTTCTATCTTCATCATCCTACGCACCGCCTTCAGTAAACAACATCAGCATTATCCGCGCCGCCTTCTTGTTCATTATCCACATCAGCATTGCTTTATCGCTCACGTGGTTCCGCACCTACGCCCACTCATCAATAAATCGTCTCCTCCGTTTCCGCTTTCGCTTGGCACAAGGATCCGCCCGGTCGCATCGCCAGTTCCGCGACGACCTGCGCCCACGCCGAAAACTTTTGCAACGCATGTGGTCTTGCCCCTGCGCCCACTCATCCATCAATCGCTTCCTCCGCTTCGCATCGTTCTCAGCTCGGCACAAGGATCCGCATGGTCGCATCGCCTTTTCCGCGACGACCTGCGCCCACGCCGAAACTTCATGCAGCACACGCGGATCGCCCCTGTGCCCACTCTATCATCATCAGCCTCCGCTTTTGCAATCCCTCGGCACAAGGATCGGCCCGGTCGCATCGCCGTTTTGCGACGACCTGCACCCACGCCGAAACTTCTTTAGCGCACGCGGTTCACCCCTGCGCCCACTCATCCATCAATCATTTCCTTATCTTTGCATCATTATCAGCTCAGCACAAGGATCTGCCCGGTCGCATCGCCTCTTCCGCGACGATCTGCGTCCATGCCAAGACTTCCTTTTGCGCCCACTCCATAATTCATCTTTCCTCTGCCGTTATCCACGTCCTATCCGCTCGGCACAAGGACTCGTCTAGTCACATTGCAAATCTTATGACGACTTGTGCTCAAGCGAAATCACTCTCAGCGCACAACAACACCAACTGCAACAACTCACAGTTCACCATCCACCTGACTCCCTACTGGCCTCCCTCGTGGCGTCTCGAGTTCACCTCCTTCTGCATCTCGCGATCCACGAACTCCAAACTAACACATTCAGCATTAGCATTCGGACTGCAGGAACAAGCAAGTGGCAGTGCCTCCTTTAGAGCAACGTTGTGGCACCGTCCTCCACTAACACCATTCTCACGCTCCTCTTCCCAGACACCTCTGTCTCCCCTACTCCTTGCACGCCACGCATAGCCATTTGTCATAGGAATATCTCCATGACAACTAACCCCTGCACTCACCACCCGTCTGGTATGTCGCCAATACCAGTACTTCTTCCACCAGCTGAGAAAACAGGAGCACTATGTGACACATGCGACTGTGTCACACCTACAAGGAAAGACCTCTCACCCTGGAGTCCAACAGTCTACAAGAACCTGCGACCAGCTCAAGGCTTCATACAGGATCTTCTACAAAAATTCCAAGGAAGATCTACATGTGAATCAACGGTTCCTCTTGACCCGGACCCTCAAGACCAAGATGACGACTTTCCTCTAGGTCGCTTCTCCGTCGACTGGATTTCTTCCCTACCCAGTCCTCTTCTCAGCTCTCTCCCTCTTCTTCCAGCCAAACTGCATTCTTGAATAGGGCCAGTTTATGGGGGTGTGTCAGAGTTATTCCTGTAAACCTGACAGGACTCTCACCAGCTGGAAACGAAATTCTCAATAATGGTTCAACTCTAGGTTGAACAACCTCGGTCGACACACTAGCCGTTGTCGATGTACTAACCGTTGTCAGCACCTTAGCTGGCAAACGGCTATCAGACTGAGTGATCCCCTAATAAGTGGACACCCCGCAAGCGCGTCTCACTAGCACACAATAAGCCATTGCTCATTTTGTCGTGTTTTGTTTATATACGGAGGATGTTCATTCCCTCCAGTTTAACCAGAACAGTTCTGCCCATCCTGTTCCCCTTTGGTTCCGCGGCTTCACCGTCGTGTCTTCGCTCTGCTCGCTTCTCGCACTCCTTGCCTTGGCCAGCCTCTCCCAACGCTTTGCTCTGTCACTCTCGCTCGTTCGCTCAGCTCTTTTACTCTGTCAACCATCACTCGTCTTGTCATCTCTCTCGCTCTCACATCAACCCGTCTACCTCATCTACCTCGCGTCTTAGCCTCTATCAGCCTTCGCGACTAACTCCTCGGACCTCCCTCTCCTACATCACTCTGCTGACGTCCGCTTGCATGTCCTGATGCGTCTGGCTGCTTCTGCTGCTGCCGTCCTCACGTCTGCATTATTCTGACAGAGTCAGCCACGGTCAGAGTGTCCAATCAAAGTATAGGTATACTGCGCATGACCTTGCAGGTATGAACAAGGTAGAATACTGGTGGCTCGGTGTGGCTGTTGTGCGCAATGCTTTGACAAAGTTGGCATGTGCCAATGACCATGACCACAAATGTATCCAAGTGGCTTTTACTTCTATTGATCATAACACAAGTCAGCCACGGTCAGAGTGTCCAATCACAGTGCAGATGTACTAGGCATGTTCTTGCATGTGCAAACAAGGTAGAATACTGGTGGCTCGGTGTGGCTATTGTGCGCAATGCCTTGACAAAGTTGGCGTGTGCCACTGACCATGACTACAAAGTTTACCCAGTGACTTTAACTTCTACGAATCGTAACATGAGTCAGCCACAGTCAGAGTGCCCAATCACAGTGCACATATAATATGCATGACCTTGCAGGTAAAGACAAGTTAAAAACCCAGTGGCTTGGCACGGCTATTGTGCGCAATGCCTTTACAAAGTTGGCATGTGCCACTGACCATGAACACAAAGTTTACCAAGTGCCTCAAATGACTATGAATCATAACACGAGTCAGCCACAGTCTGAGTGTCCAAACATAGTGCAGATATACTACGCATGACCTTCTAGGTATGAACAAGATAGAATACTACTTGCTCGGTGTGGCTATTGTGCACAATGTCTTGACAAAGTTGGCATGTGCCACTGACCATGACCACAAATGTATCCAAGTGACCTTTACTTCTATTGATCATAACACGAGTCAGCCATGGTTAGAGTGTCCAATCACAGTGCAGATGTACTAGGCATGATCTTGCAGGTGCAAACAAGGTAGAATACTGGTGACTTGGTGTGGCTATTGTGTGCAATGCCTTGACAGGTTAGCATGTGCCACTTACCATGACCACAAAGTTTACCAAGTGACTTTAACTTCTAGGAATCGTAACACGAGTCAGCCACATTCAGTGCCGAATCACAGTTCAGATGTACTAGGCATTACCTTGCAGGTATAAACAAGGTAAAAAACTGGTGGCTTGGCACGGCTATTATGGGCAATGCCTTGGCAAAGTTGGCATGTGCCACTGAACATGACCACAACGTTTTCCAAGTACATTAAACGGCTATAAATCATAACATGAGTCAGCCACGGTCAGAGTGTCCAATCACAGTGCAGAGATATTGGGCATGACCTTGCAGTTATAAACAAGGTAGAATACTGGTGGCTTGGTGTGGCTATTGTGCGCAATTCCTTGACAAAGTTGGCATGTGCCACTGACCATGACCACAAATGTATCCAAGTGGCTTTTACTTCTATTGATCATGACACAAGTCAGCCACGGTCAGAGTGTCCAATCACAGTGGAGATGTACTAGGCATGATGTTGCAGGTACAAACAAGGTAGAATACTAGCGGCTCAGTGTGGCTACTGTGCGCAATGCCTTGACAAAGCTGGCATGTGCCACTGACCATGACCACAAATGTATCCAAGTGACGTTTACTTCTGTTGATCTCAATACGAGTCAGCGACTGTCAGAGTATCCAATCACAGTGCAGATGTACTAGGCATGATTTTGCAGGTTCAAAAAAGGTGGAATACTGCTGGCTCGGGGTGGCTATTGTGCGCAATGCCTTGAAAAAGTTGGCATGTGCCACTGACCATGAGCACAAAGTTTACCAAGTGACTTTAACTTCTACAAATCGTGACACGATTTAGCCACAGTCAGAGTGCCCAATCACAGGTCAGATGTACTAGGCATGAACGTGCAGGTGTAAACAGGATAAAAAACCCATGGCTTGGCACGGCTATTGTGCGTAATGCCTTGACAAAGTTGGCATGTGAAACTGACCATGACCACAAAGTTTACCAAGTACCTTAAACCGCTATGAATTATAACACAAGTCAGCCACGGTCAGAGTGTCTAACCACAGTGCAGATATACTGGCCATGACCTTACAAGAATAAACAAGGTAGAATTCTGGTGGCTTGGTGTGGCTATTGTGTGCAATGCCTTGACAGAGTTGGCATGTGCCACTGACCATGACCAGAAATGTATCCAAGTGACTTTTAAATTTATTGATAATAACACGAGTCAGCCACGATCAGAGCGTCCAATCACAGTGCAGATGTACTAGGCATGATCTTTGTTTGCACCTGGTAGATCAAGGCTGTTTGCACCTGGTAGAATACTGGTGGCTCGATGTGGCTATTGTGCGCAATGCTTTGACAAAGTTGGCATGTGCCACTGACCATGACCAGAAAGTTTACCGAGTGACTTTAACTTCTACGAATGGTACTACAAGTCAGCCACAATCAGAGTGCCCAATCACAGTCCAGATGTGCTAGGCATGACCTTGCAGGTATAAACAACGTAACAAGTGATGGCTTGGCATGGCTATTGTGCGCAATACCTTGACAAAGTTGGCAAGTGCCACAGAACATGGCCATAAAGATTACAAAGTACCTTAAACGGCTATGAATCATAACACAAGTCAGCCATGCTCAGAGTGTCTAATCACTGTGCAGATATACTGGGCATGACCTCACACATATAAACAAGGTAAAGTATTGGTGGTTCGATGTGGCTATTGTGCGCAATGCCTGGACAAAGTTGGCATGTGCCACGGACCATGGCCACAAATGTATCCAAGTGATGTCTTACTCGTATTGATCATATCACAAGTCAGCCACGGTCAGAGTGTCCAATCACAGTGAAGATGTACTAGGCATGACCTTGCAGGTGAAAACAAGGTAGAATACTGGTGGCTCGGTGTGGCTATTGTGCGCAATGCCTTGACGAAGTTGGCATGTGCCACTGACCATGACCACAAAGTTTACCAAGTGATTTTAACTTCTACGAATCGTAACACGAGTCAGCCACGGTCAGAGTGCCCAATCACAGTGCACATATAATATGCATGACCTTGCATGTATGGACAAGTTAAAAAACCAGTGGCTTGGCACGGCTATTGTGCGCAATGCCTTGACAAAGTTGGCATGTGCCACTGACCATGACCACAAAGTTTACCAAGTACCTTAAACAGCTATGAATCATAACACGAGTCAGCCACGGTCAGAGTGCCCAATCACAGTGCACATATAATATGCATGACCTTGCATGTATGGACAAGTTAAAAAACCAGTGGCTTGGCACGGCTATTGTGCGCAATGCCTTGACAAATTTGGCATGTGCCACTGACCATGACCACAAAGTTTACCAAGTACCTTAAACAGCTATGAATCATAACACGAGTCAGCCACAGTCAGAGTGTCCAATCACAGTACAGATATATTTTGCATGACCTTGCAAGTATGAAAAAGTTAGAATACTGGTGGCTCAAAGTGGCTATTGTGCGCAATGCCTTGACAAAGTTGGCATGTGCCATTGACCATGACCACAAATGTATCCAAGTGAATTTTACTTCTACTGATCATAACACGAGTCAGCAACGGTCAGAGTGTCCAATCACAGTGCACATGACTAGGCATGATTTTGCAGGTACAAACAAGGTAGAATACTGGTGGCTCGGTGGCTATTATGCGCAATGCCTTGTCAAAGTTGGCATGTGCCACTGACCATGACCACAAAGTTTTCCAAGTGACTTTAACCTCTACGAATCATAACACGAGTCAGCCACGGTCCGAGTACCCAATCACAGTGCACATCTTATATCCATGACCTTGCAGGTATAAGCAGGGTAAAAAACCGGTGTTTTGGCACGGCTATTGTGCGCAATGCCTTGACAAGGTTGGTATGTGCCACTGAACATGACCACAAAGTTTACCAAGTGACTTTAACTTTTACGAATCGCAACACAAGTCAGCCACAGTCAGAGTGCCCAATCATAAATCAGATGTACTAGGCATGACCTTGCAGGTATAAACAAGGTAAAAAACCCATGGCTTGGCACTGCTATTGTGCGCAATGCCTTGACAAAGTTGGCATGTGCCACTGACCATGACCACAAAGTTTACCAAATACCTTAAACGGCTATGAATTATAACACGAGTCAGCCATGGTCAGAGTGTCCAATCACAGTGCAGATGTACTAGGCATGATCTTGCAGACATAAACAAGGTAGAATACTGGTGGCTCGGTGTGGCTATTGTGCGCAATGCCTGGACAAGTTGGCATGTGCCACTGACCATGACCTTAAAGGTTACCAAGTGACTTTAACTTCTACGGATTGAAACACGAGTCAGCCTCATTCAGTGCCCAATCACAGTCCAGATGTACTAGGCATGACCTTGCATGTAAAAACAAGGTAAGAAACCGGTGGCTTGGCACGGCTATTGTGCGCAATGCTTTGACAAAGTTGGCATGTGCCACTGACCATGACCACAAAGTTTTCCAAGTACATTAAACAGCTAAAAATCATAACATGAGTCAGCCACGGTCAGAGTGTCCAATCACAGTGCAGATATACTGGGCATGACCTTGCAAGTATAAACAAGGTAGAATACTGGTGGCTCCGTGTGGCTATTGTGCGCAATTCCTTGACAAAGTTGGCATGTGCCACTAACCATGACCACAAATGTATCTAAGTGGCTTTTACTTCTATTGATCATGACACGAGTCAGCCACGGTCAGAGTGTCCAATCACAGTGCAGGTGTAGTAGGCATGATCTTGCAGGTACAAAAAAGGTAGAATACTGGTTGCTCGGTGCGGCTACTGTGCGCGATGCCTTGACAAAGTTGGCATGTGCCACTGACCATGACCACAAATGTATCCAAGTGACTTGTACTTCTATTGATCTCAACACAAGTCAGCCACGGTCAGAGTGTCCAATCACAGTGCAGATGTACTAGGCATGATCTTGCAGGTTCAAGAAAGGTAGAATACTGGTGGCTCGGTGTGGCTATTGTGCGCAATGCCTTGACAAAGTTGGCATGTGCCACTGACCATGACCACAAAGTTTACCAAGTGACTTTAATTTCTACGAATCGTAACACGAGTCAGCCACAGCCAGAGTGCTCAATCGCAGTGTACCTCTATTATGCATGGCCGTGCAGGTATAAACAAGGTAAAAAATTTGTGGCTTGGCACGGCTATTGTGCACAATGCCTTGACAAAGTTGGCATGTTCCACTACCACGACCACAAAGTTTACCAAGTGCATTAAACGGCTATGAATCATAACACGAGTCAGCCACGGTCAGAGTGTCCAATTTCAGTGCAGATATACTGGGCAACACCTTACAGGTATAAATAAGGTAGAATACTGGTGGCTCGGTGTGCCTATTGTCCGCAATGCCTTGACAAAGTTGGCATGTGCCACTGACCATGACCACAAAGTTTACCAAGTGACTATAACTTCTACGAATCGTAACACGAGTCAGCCACGGTCAGAGTGCCCAATCTCAGTGCACATCTGATATGCATGACCTTGCAGGTATAAAAAAGTTAAAAAACCAGTGGCTTGGCACGGCTATTGTGCGCAATGCCTTGACAAAGTTGGCATGTGCCACTGACCATGACCACAAAGTTTACCAAGTACCTTAACGGCTACGAATCATAACACGAGTCAGCCACGGTCAGAGTGTCCAATCACAGTGCAGATATACTGGGCATGACCTAACCGGTATAAACAAGGTAAAATATTGGTGGCTCGGCGTGGCTATTGTGCGTAATGCCTTGACAAAGTTGGCATGTGCCACTGACCACGACCACAAAGTTTACCAAGTGACTTTAACTTATACGAATCATAACACGAGTCAGCCAAGGTCAGAGTGTCCAATCAATACGCACATCTAATGTGCATGACCTTGCAAGTACGAACGAGGTAAAAAACCGATGGCTTGACACGGCTATTGTGCGCAATGCCTTGACAAAGTTGGCATGTGCCACTGACCATGACCACAAAGTTTACCAAGTACATCAAACGGCTATGAATCATAACACGAGTCAGCCACGGTCAGAGTGTCCAATCACAACGCAGATATACTGGGCATGACCTTACAGGTATAAACAAGGTAGAATACTGGTGGCTCGGTGTGGCTATAGTGCGCAAATCCTTAACAAAGTTCGCTTGTGCCACTGACCATGCCCACAAATGTATCCAAGTGACTTTTACTTCTATTGCTCATAACACGAGTCAGCCACAGTCAGACTGTCCAATGACAGTGCAGATGTACTAGGCATGATCTTGCAGGTGCAAACAAGGTAGAATACAGGTGGCTCGGTGTGGCTATTGTGCGCAATGCCTTGACAAAGTTGGCATGTACCACTGACCAAGACCACAAAGTTTACCAAGTGACTTTAACTTCTATAAATCGTAATACGAGTCAGCCATGGTCAGAGTGCCCAATCACAGTGCACATCTTATATGCATGACCTTGCAGGTATAGACAAGTTAAAAAACCGGTGGCTTGGCACGGCTATTTTGTGCAATGCCTTGACAAAGTTGGCCTTTGCCACTGACAATGACCACAAAGTTTACCAAGTACCTTAAACGGCTATGAATCATAACACGAGTCAGCAACTGTCAGAGTGTCCAATCACAGTGCAAATATATTGGGTATGACCTTATAGGTTAAACAAGGTAAAATAGTGGTTGTTCGGTGTGGCTATTGTGCGCAATGCCTTGACAAAGTTGGCATGTGCCACTGACCATGACCACAAATGTATCCAAGTGACTTTTACTTCTATTGATCATAACACGAGTCAGCCACGGTCAGAGTGTCCAATCACATTGCAGATGTACTAGGCATGATCTTGCAGGTACAAACAAGGTAGAATACTGGTGGCTCGTTGTGGCTATTGTGCGCAATGCCTTGACAAAGTTGGCATGTGCCACTGACCATGACCACAAAGTTTACCAAGTGACTTTGACTTCTACGAATCATAACACGAGTCAGCCACGGTCAGAGAAACCAATCAAAGCGCACATCTAATATATATAACCTTGCAGGTATAAACAAGGTAAAAAACCGGTGGCTTGGCACGGCTATTGTGCGCAATGCCTTGACAAAGTTGGCATGTGCCACTGACCATGACCACAAGCTGTACCAAGTACATTAAACCGCTATGAATCATAACACGAGGCAGCCACAATCAGAGTGTCCAATCACAGTGCACATATACTCGGCATGACCATACAGGTATAAACAAGGTAGAATAATGGTGGCTCGGTGTGGCTATTGTGCGTAATTCCTTGACAAAGTTGGAATGTGCCACTGACCATGACCACACATATATCCAAGTGACTTTTACTTCTATTGATCATAACACGAGTCAGCCATGGTCAGAGTGTCCAATCACAGTGCAGATCTACTAGGCATGATTGTGCAGGTGCAAACAAGGTAGAATGCGGGTGGCTCGGTGTAGCTATTGTGCGTAATTCCTTGACAAAGTTGTCATGTGCCACTGACAATGACCACAAATGTACCCAAGTGACTTTTACATCTATTGATCATAACACGAGTCAGCCACGGTCAGAGTGTTCAATCACAGTGCAGATGTACTAGGCATGAAGTTGCAGGTTCAAAAACGGTATAATACTGGTGCCTCGGTGTGGCTATTGTGCGCAATGCCTTGACAAAGTTGGCATGTGCCACTGACCATGACCACAAAATTTACCACGTGAATTTAACTTCAACGAATCTTAACACGAGTCTGCCATGGTCAGAGTGCCCAATCACAACGCACATTTAATATGCATGACCTTACAGGTATAAACGAGGTAAAAAACCGGTGGCTTGGCACGGCTATTGTGCGCAGTGCCTATACAAAGTTGGCATGTGCCACTGCCATGACCACAAAGTTTACCAAGTACCTTAAAGGGCTATGAATCATAACACGAGTCAGCCACGGTCAGAGTGTCCAATATCAGTGCAGATACATTGGACATGACCGTAAAGGTATGAACAAGGTAGAATACTGGTGGCTCGGTGTGGCGATTGTGTGCAATGCCTTGACAAAGTTGGCATGTGCCACTGACCATGACCACAAGTGTATCCAAGTGACTTTTATTCTATTGATCATAGCACAAGTCAGCCACGATCAGAGTGTCCAATCACAATGCAGATGAACTAGGCATGATCTTGCAGGTGCAAACAAGATAGAGTACTGGTGGCTCGGTTTTGCTATTGTGCGCAATGCCTTGACAAAGTTGGCATGTGCCACTGACCATGACCACAAAGTTTACCAAATGACTTTAACTTCTACAAATTGTAACACGATTTAGCCACAGTCACAGTACCCAATCACAGTTCAGATGTACTAGGCATGACCTTGCAGGTATAAACAAGGTAAAAAAACTGGCGGCTTGGCACGGCTATTGTGCGCAATGCCTTGACAATGTTGGCATGAGCCACTGACCATGACCACAAAGATTACCAAGTACCTTAAACAGCTATGAATCATAACACAAGTCAGTCACGATCAGAGTGTCCAATAACAGTGCAGATATATTGGGCATGACCTTATAGGTATAAACAAGGTAGAATACTGGTGGCTCAGTGTGGCTATTGTGTGCAAGGCCTTGACAAAGTTGGCATGTGCCACTGACCATGACCACAAATGTATCCAAGTGACTTTTACTTCTATTAATCGTAACACGGCTAAGCCACGGTCAGAGTGTTCAATCACAGTGCAGATATAGTAGGCATGATCTTGCAGGTGCAAACAAGGTAGAATACTGGTGTCTCGTTGTGGCTATTGTACGCAATGCCTTGAAGAAGTTGGCATGTGCCACTGACCATGACCACAAAGTT